>MNCI01021658.1:1062798-1075521 GCA_015680685.1 Gnetum montanum
AATCTTTGTGATCTCCATGTTAGTAACCTCTACTTGACCATTGGATTGGGGATGATAGGATGCTATTAATTTATGTTCAACCCCAAAGTGTTGCATGAGTTTCCAAAAAGTGGTGCCTATAAAATGGGTTTTGTTATTAGAAATCAATGCACATGGCACCCCAAACCTATTTACAATATTTTTCTATACAAATCAAGTAGTAGTGAATGATGTATAGTTGATGATGGCTATTGCTTTTGCCCATTTTGTGTAGTAATCAACGACTACAATAATATAGGCCTTTTTGTTGGACATAGGTGTGATGGGATCCATGAAATCCATACCACATCTATTGAAGGGTTCTAGTGGTTGAATCCACTATTGAGGATCTTCCATTCATGTGATCATCTTCTCATCTTATTGACAACACTCATAAGATCAAACAAACTGTTGGGCATTTGCCATTAGGATTTTTATGATTTTACATCTCTTTGCATAATGGCCTCTATAAGACCCTCATGAGCATCTTGGAGAATGTGTAGTTAATCAACATTAGGGACACACCAATGAACCAGGTCATTGGTGCACACCTTGTAGAGGTGCCCATTGATTTTCATGAAGCATTTTACTTGGTGAAGAAAATGTTGTTTCATCTAGTGGTCCAACCCTTATGGTGTCTCTTGAGTGAGAAGATAGGTGAGAATGCCATCATACCATTTTAGTTCTATAGGAACTTGTATATTTATTTCACTAGCAAAGAGGAGTTCATTAGGAAATTGATTAGATAGTGGGTTCTCCTCTCTATCATCCCATTGTAATTGAGATAAGTAACTAGCAATCATATTCTTTGTCCCTTTTCAATCTACCATTGTGAGATCAAATTCTTGCAAGATCACGAGCCATTGTATGACACAGGGGGCTCACCATTGGCTTGTTCATGAGGAAGCAGATGGCACTATGATCAGTGTGCATAAACACTTTATATCCAAGCACATAGTGCCTGAATGTTTCCATAGCATACACCACCACCATTAATTCTTTCTTTGTGGTGGTGTAATTCAAATATGCACCCACAATGCTTTAACTTTTGTAGTGGATGTAATATGGATGTTCTTTATCATCCAACTACATAAGCATGGCTCCCAAGGCATAATTAGATGCATATGTCATTATATGAAATGGTCTGGACTAGTTAGGTACTCATAGAATTAAAGTCTATACTAGCTTTTTCTTGAGGCTTTGGAATGCATTTTTGCATTCCTTGGTCTAGATGAATGGAGCATCTTTCTCTGTTAGCTCAACCAATGATTTTTTGATCTTAGAGAAATTATCTATAAATTGCCAGTAGTAGCTAGTGTATCCAAGGAATGACTAAACATCTTTGATGGTTTCTGCTTGATGGATGATTCCTTGGATGAATTTTATCTTTTTAGGGTCTACCATGATCCCTTCTTGCAAAATCCTATGCCCCAATACAATGCCTTCGTGGACCATGAGATGACTCTTTTGCCAATTGAGCTAAAGATTCATCTCCACACATCTTTTGAGTACTAGCTCAAGGTAATCCAAGGCTTGCTTGAATAGAGTGCCATAAGTGGAGAAGTCATCCATAAATACTTCCACTCTACTATCAATTTGTTATTGAAAGATGCTTAAGACTAGATGTTGGAAATTGGTAGGAGCATTGCACAAACCAAAAGGCATCTTGCAATATGCAAAGGTCCCCTAGGAACTCATGAATGTTGTTTTGGCATGGACTTCTAATGCAATCTAGATCTAGTTATAGTGACTATAACCATCCAAAAAATAGTAATAGTAATAACCAGATATGGTGTCCAACACCTTAACAACAAATGGCAGCAAACAATGATCCTTGAATGTTGCCCTATTTGATAGCCTGAAGTCAATGCAAATCCACCATTTTCCACCTCTCTTTGGTACTATCACGAGTGGACTAAGCTAGTCACTATTTGAAATGGGGTAGATGAACGTTGCATTAAGGAGTTTCTCAATATCCTCTTTGATGATTTGCTTTAATTTTAGATTCAACCATCGTTATGGTTACCTTCTTAGCTTCATGGATGGATTAGTATAAATGCAATGCTAGCATATCTATGGATCAATTTTATTAAGTTTAGGATATGACCAGGCAAAGGCTATTGGCCATCTATTGATCACTTTCAATAGTTTTTCCTTTTTCTTGGAAGTAAGTTTGGCATTAAGTATGACTAGCTTTCCATTTTTCAAGAAAGGATATTCTAGGTCGATAGGTAGAGTTTACAACTCTAGGGGCTATTATTTAAAATTCTCATGGATCTCCAACACTCCCTAATTGGTATCATCATTTTTATTATCAAAGAGTTGATGATGAATTTGCTCTAGTTCATCCATTCCTACGACATAAGCGCATGTCAGGATATTAGTAGGTTCCATGTACATTGTGCTACTTTTAGGATCAACAATCAACCATTTAGTGCCCTCTTATTTTGTGGCTACTGCATATAGATACCTTTGAATATTTTCTTCATGTGCACACTACTTGCATGTAGAAATAGATACTTGTTTTACCAACAAGAGTTTTTACATGTAATTGCACCCTATATTGTTGTGCGCGATGCATGGAACTCGCTTCTTCTTGATCTTTCCAAATACATTTTCTTTAAATATCTCTAGGAAAAGATCTCTAATTTCCATTCTTGCATCAACAGTGCTTAGACATGCCCTTTCCATAATGATTGGGAAGTCCCCTTTACAATTCTCAATCTTGATTACTAGGAAATCACCAGGATAAGACCACCCATAGATAGTGGTTACAATGTCTACTACAAGCCCTAATGAAACAATGATGAACTATTCTACTAATTCCAATTAGATATTTCTCTTCTTGAAAGTTGGTAGGTTCTAGGCAATATACATCTCATGAGAAATCAAGTTCACATTGGTACTTGAATCAAGAAGAGCTTTACATGGTTCATTCTTGGTAATTTGCAAGTAGATAAGAGGACTCCTAGGATCAGCTAATTGCCTAGGAAGTTTGCTAGCCCAAATCTAATTAGATACGACATGAGTGAGCATAATAGTATGGATTTTGGATGGCATTTGGTTTGAAGGGTTCCCGATGGAATGGTTTGTAGTGGATGAGGTAGGAGTAGGGTGACTAGGCACCTGAGTCTATGAGGGCTTAGTAGGGCTGTTGGGTTTGAAGAATGATCATTTACCATGAGATTCTAAAACACTTAGTTGATGAACTGATTATAGATTGATAGCCCTGGTAACAGTACATTGTTATGGCTAGGCTAGAAGTTCATGGATGGAGTAAGCGGTAGCTATGTTAAGGGTGGAGAAACAAGTATAAGAACAAGAGGAGGATAAGGATGGAATGTGGTATCCCTCATGGAATGTTTAGAATGAGTTCTATAGTATTCAAGAGGATAGTAGTGATGTTGGAAAGAAGAAATATGACTGGAAGAGTTACATGGAGATAGGGGTTATTGAACATAATACCCATATGGATCTAGCTATCTGTAAGGGTACTGCTACCTTGGCAATGGCATCCCCCACAATTGTGATTGGTGCCATTGTTGATATTTCTCGTATGATTATGGTGAAGTTCCACTTGGATAATATTGTTGTTGCTAATGGAACTACCTAGGATTGCCTTAAGGATAAGATAATCTTCTAGGTGTTTGTCTTTTTGCTAGTCGTGAATTTAGAGCATACAACCCAGACTCCTGTAAGTGTGACATGATGGGGCTTCACCCCTTAGGATGTTCATATTAGCAGCTATCACTCCCACCCTCATCATCTAATTTTGTTTCCATAACTTCCTCTATTGTAGTAATCTTGCCCTTACCTCTTTGATTGGCATGTTCAACTTCCTTTCACCTCCTATGATCACGATCATTACTTTGTTCTTTGGACTCTTTAGCAATTTTCAAGATACCTTGAAATCTGCTATCCATAGAGTCCCATAACTGATCTACCTTAGCCAAAATTTTAGAAGTAAATTTTCGAATCAGCAAGGTTTTTTAGTTCATCACCTCATCAAGTGATGATTCCTCCTCACTGTCACAAAATCAAACCTCCCTCTTGCAAATAGAAGGATCTCAGTTGTATTCTTCTACATTTTGCATTTTCTCAAATCTCTTTCTTCTTTTTCTACTTACTCAATCAACCTTGAGATTTTATGGGCTCTTAATTCAAATAGTCTTCCTTGGGGCTAGATCTCAAGAGTTCTTCTCATTCAAAGTGGAAGTCCATCTATGATGTGATGAAGTCGTTCCTACATTGAGTAATCATGGCTAGGGAATTAGTGTAATAAGGAATAATATCTACCCATGGTGGCATCCAAGGACTCATGTGTTCCTTGTGTCCAACCTTCGATCTACCTTCTTAGATTAGAGACTTGGAAGAATGTTTGATACTTGTCATTGAATAGTTCAAGCATTGTACTCCATCTAAGGATTAATTTTGGCTTCAAGGATTAGTACTAGCATTCTGCTTCCTTGATGAGTGTCCTGGGAAACAACTTTAATTTTTACCAATCATTTTTCAATATTTTGTAATGCATAGACATTGTGAAAATCTTAGAGATTTGTTTGTGGATCAGAGTTATATCTTCCCTCAAATCTAGGAATATTGTTCATATCAATTTGTCTTATCTAACTATCTTTCACATGCCCAGTTGGAATTTTTATGGCCTCTGCAATATTTAACATGCTTTGAGTTGCCAACAAAGGCTCATCATCATCATTATTTTGATTATGCCAATGATGTCCTATGCTACCCCTTCATTCATGACGACGAGCCTTTGTTGAATGCCTATGCCCTAGATCTTAACTTACTTAATGTTCGCTACGATCATCTTGGTCCTGTCAGTTACCTCCATCACAATCATGCCACTTGTAGTTGCATTTAAAGATAGAAGAGGAAGAAGATGATGATGAAGGTGAAGAGGAAGGAGGACTAGCACCATCATAGTGCCTGCGACCCCCACTTTGGTGATCGTAGCCATAATCATGATCAAACTGCTTACCGACATCTTTGCCATGACTCTCCTCCTTAGATTCCCCTTTGTCATGGGATATGTTCTTGCCAGAACCAAGATTATGGATCATGGACTACAAGTTCTAATTTTGACCTCCTTCATTGAACTGAAAGAGAGGAGTCTCTTTGTATGGAAAACCCCCAAAGAAGCATTCTCCAGCATGCTTTTGGTACATCAAGAATGGGAAATCAATGGACCACTCCCCTTTCGTAGATTCATAACATTTCTCTAGATGTTGATCCCTTAGACATTGTGCATTGGTGGGATGATAATCCCTAGCATCACAGTCCTACACAACATATTTAGCATGAAGTCTTTGGATGACCAACTACATAAGATTTTGTTTGGAGCATCATAGGAATGGATCAATCGAGTGGCAACACAATGTTGCCTTCCATGTCTCTCCACTATAGTAGTTCATCTTGGTGTAAGAAGAAGGTGAAATTGGGTACATACTCATTAGGATGAACATATACCACTCTATATTGTTGGGGCACTTGCTGATTTGCTCCATTAGACTTGGATAGAGAATCACTCATGTGAGAAGAAGACATCTTGTATTAGAAAAAAATGTGTGATGTGCTTTCTTATAAGTGTTGTAGTTATTTTCATGTATGATAGGACTTTAGCATTCATTCCAATGATGTTAAATAATTTTTCACTAAATCCTAGATAGCACATGTAACAAACAAAAGGTCCTCGACAATGGCGCCAATGATGAGTGATGAGTATACCCTATGCCCAACCCTACAAATTACAAGTGTTCACATGCAATCCAGTTAAATTTCGACCTTAAGTTCCTAAGTATGTTGGTTTTAGAAGGTGAAATCTAACTTTGACGATTTTTGTTTTCCCAACTATACTTGTGAAGCTTGGTTGTATGGTTAATTGTAATTGGGGCACATGATTATTATTATTATTTTATATTTTATTCATCTATGATTAATAACAAGTTTAAAATTAATTTATGAACCAATTTAAATAATCTGATTGCTAATTAATAACTAACTATCCTACCATAAGCATCTAGTTCCACTTTCCATACACATCTTGAATGCATACAACATTGCTAGGTTAATAAGCATTAAGCACTGTTGGGATTACTAAGTTTTGTATGTCATGCTCGAAGTAGTTGTACTTATGTATTAAATCTATTTTTCTTAATTAATTAATCAATTAAGGTCTAGTTTATCTTAATTAATTACATAACTAATGAAAATATTAAATGCAAAAATAAATCATTAATCTATTCTAAGTGCTGCAAGCTTTGATTAAAAGGCTCATCTTTATCACCATTCAAACTAGTGTGCTCAAGTACATTAGTGCTTGAATAAAGATCCTTACACTTTTTGACTCCTACTATGGGCACTTAGAAAAATATTCTAACTCTTAAATGACAAAACTGCAAGAGATCTGCTACAACTATGATAAGACATATTTCCTAAACATGGTGGGAGAGCATGTATTTATAGGAAAAAGCTAACACTACATTGATGGGGCCATGTTAATGCATCAAATCATGCATTGATGAGGCCTAGTCAATGAGGCCTCGTTGATGGGGCCTAGTCAACATAGCCAATCCATGGTTCATTATCCATCATGTTAAACTCATTAATAGAAAAATTAGAGATGGAAGGCCATTGAGAGACATCTAAATCCTAAAACAATGAATCATGCACCCATGCTTTTATCCAATCAATTTTGTTTCTTATAATTCCAAGATGTTGTGCAACTAATGATATATGACCAATAATTTTTTCTTTGTCTATTTGAAGCAATGGATCTTCAAACTACAATCTTATTTCTCCATCCTTTTTTGACAATGGAATATAAAGAATGTTATGGATGATGTTATCATCATTGGCATTAGCAACATTGTCTAATGCATGCATATTGATTTCGACATCCTGATAGTACAGATCACTTGCCTTCTTAAAGAGCAAGGCTTCATAAACCCATCTCTTGTTAACAATGAAATTATACTTGATGCCCATTTGTTTTTTCTTCTCAATATCACAAAAGGAAAATCTTTAATTCTAAGAGGAAGTCTCTTAGAAATTTGTGTGACATCCTAAGAAAAGCTAATTATGTGACCTTTATACCTAAACTATCCAACAACTGCATGTATAACTTGCAATATGGGATTGATTTTTGCAATTAACCTTTCTTAAACCTTAGTTAAATAGGATAGGATAGGTGGTTGGATTCTTGGATCCATGTTATTTTCAAAAGAAAATTATTTGATCTCACAACCAAAAATGTCAAAAATATTTTGTTTCTTTTTATTAATACACCTATTGCATGTTGGTCCTCTACTTCTTCTTATTGAATTGAATAATATGCCAAGAAAAATTTCATTACATACATTGCAAGAGTGTGCATTTGCAAAACTTCTAACTATATTATTAAAATCTTGTATCACATGAGTAATTTTTGTAGGTGTCTTTTGTAAGTTTGGAAAAGATTGAACAACTTTTGAAGAAGGAATTTTTACTATTGGTATAGTGGAAACATTTGTAGATCCTTGCATTCAATGATATGATTCATCCTCATGTCGATGTTGCCTTGTTCAATGCTCACTCTCGTTATACTATGCATGTTGTTGATCTTGTTGCAATTGTTCTTCTACGTCTATGATTTCTATCATGAGTGTAGCCTAAGTAATGGGTGTAGATGTATTTCCAAGGTCCTACAAAATGTTAGCAAATGTGAATAAAATATTCCATAATAATATAGACTAACATGAGTATGGGTAGACAATAATAACTAGCATTTCTTGCTGATTATTTGCATTATTATTATTATTAATGTGGATCATTCTTGAGCATGAATTTCTAGGTGATGAGAGGATTTGAAGTTGAAGTAGCCTAAAAAAATATTTGCAATGTAAGTACTAAATAACATGATAAGATTTGCCTACATTAAATATTTATTTTGAAATATTAAAAAATGCATAAATAATGTACTCTTAAATTTCGTAGAATCTATTGTCATTCTTGCTCACATCATTTTGATTCTTATTTCTAAAGTTTTCTTCTCTCCTCTTCACTCATCAATTCTATATTTTTAGTTTCTATGATCCATGGTCATCCTCAGCCTCAGCCACACCCACACCCACATCCATGACCACTACCACAACCTCCATGAATCACATTATCTATTGCAAAAAATGGTTGCTATTGTTGATCTTGAATAAAATGTTCTACACCTTCCCTATTAGGACGAATAGAAGTAGGATCCATGTTTCTAAAAATATGTAAATTCAAATATTTAACTTCATCATTCTTAAACATGTAGCTTAAGTCTAATATCATACAATAAAATTTAGTTTTATTTTCCTACCTATTTAAAATATTTTCTATTTTAATTTTAAGCATGTTCAAAATTTATTATTTCATTATAACTTTTACAACTTCTTGTTTATATAACATCATTGTTATATAAAATTTGACTTTTAAAAGATTTTAGTAGTTTTAAAGTGAGTTTATATACACTATAGTTTTAAATAGACCCATAGGAACATTGCAATGAGCATGTTTTGTCCTTTAACATACAAATAAAAATATTGAAATAGGCAATAGATTTAGAATGTATATATATGTAATTATTAATTAATATTTTGCTTAAAATTATGATGAAATGTGAAATAGATTGTTTTTGTGTAGAATATTTCATAAAGAACCCATGTGAATTTGAGTAGATATTAATCAACCATGTTCATGATAAAATTTTCAAATTCCATTCATGATAAATACTACCTAATTTCATTCATAAAACATGCTATCCATTTATGAAATATATACTGGCTATATATGAAAAAGAAATATATAGTACCTATATATGAAAACAAAGCATAATGGATACTACCTAAAAACATCTTGTGTAAATGCATCGCCTACATAAATATGGTGACATGACTCTCCTTATTTGTAGAAGAATAAGTCGTTGCAAGGAAGAACCATTCCATTCCACGTTTTTGCATATTATCCATGTTAACATGGCATGATGTTTTAAATAGCCATCGAAAATGAATATAGTATCATGTACTAAAATTCTAGGCCTCCATTGCTTTTATGAGATGCCTCAATCATACACCTTAGCTCTCCTTGTAAATCCAAGCATATCTAAGCATTTTACAATGTACTTCTAGTTGATTTTTATATAGCATTTTCTATGTAGATTGCTAACTTTTAATTTAAAGACTTGAGCAATTCACTATTGTCTATGAATAGATCCACAACATCAAATTGACACAGACAACCCACAAAATCATACCATAATCAAATTGTTATATTCTTCCTTTAATCTTTCTTTTTCTTACTGTATATGTTCATGGTATGTTTTGGAACTTATAATGTACATGTTTGTAGTATGTTATGGAAATACTAATAGTTAAATTTTTTTAGATTATAATGCCTACAACAAATTTTTTAGGCCAATGATTAAGATTTCTATTTTATGCAACGATAAATGTTAACTATGGCAAAGGACCCAAATAACAAATCATTATAAATAAAATAAAAAATACAAATGCAACTAGTGTAAAAATCACAAAGAACATTGTTAAGGATTTGACATGGTGGTGTTAAGGATGTTGACAAAATTCATCTGTGTCTCACCCACCATTGTGCTAGACAAGTTAGCCTCTTGGCCAAAAAAAAAAAAGTGGTAACAATAAGGACTAAAATGGGGCATTGGAATTTAAACTACAAATATAGAACTTACGTACCTAATCACTCAAATTGAAGCAAATTGCATATTGACTATATGCATATCATGATATAGCAATGGTAGTATTTAAAATAATTGAAACATAGGTACAATTAGATATGTATTTCATTTAAAATTTTAAGGGATGTCCAAACCTTAAAATAATTGTAATATAAACACATCCCAAGATATATAGTCCAATTAGAACTTTGGTATGTGGGTGGGGGCTATTTGTCAAACCCTTAAAAAATGAATTATAATATTCTAAAAATTCAAAGTACATTAATCATCAAAGAGAGATTCTAAAGAAAAAGCCCAAAAATTTTGGAGATTTCTTTTTAGGTTTTCATCCTTACAACCAAACTTGGAATACTTTCCCTCTAGGGTAGGAGAATAATTATTCATTGCTCTTATTCAAAAGTGCTCTCACAAGTTTTCACTTCTTACTAAAAGGTTTCTTACAAAGAGAAGAAAAAAAAGTCTCTAAATATAAAAGAAAACATTAATAAAAAATAAAGAATAGATAACAACAAAAGCTGAAATCTTCACATCGTTAAGCCTCCAAAATAAAAAGAAATTAATATTGTAGAAAACAAAATAATTATTCTTCTTAGGTTACCTAAAGTTATAGCAAATCAACATCTTTGAGAATCTAGCATTTGGCTCTTAAAAATAGGTCATAATTATGCTCCTACTACTAGAAAATAACTGCACGCCAAAGATTCCAAATAAAGTAGAGAACAAGTAGTCAAAGAAAATTTCAAATGCAATGAAAGGAAGTGGACAAAGTAAACTAATCACCAATAATAACTTCATTAATACTTGGTTGAAACCTGTTACAAATCTTGGATATCCATTTGCAAGCATGCTAAGAAAAATGACACTCAAAAAACCTAAGAAAATAAGTCTTCACTCCTACAAAGAGGACATTGAAGAGAAACATTTCCCATATGTTTAACATGAGTGGTGATAGGAAGACCTTGATAAATAATACACTATAAAAAAATATGAATTTTAGAAAACATATGAGCTCTCCATATATCTTTCATTTTTCTCATCCAAAAGTACTATCATAATGCATTTTCCAAGGCTTATTAAATTTATTATGAATAAAAATTGTTCTTTGTAATAATCTCATAAGAAACTTTAGCATTAAAAAGAAAAACACATTTTACATCATTCCAAAAAATATCTAAAAAAACCTAATGCAAACCATTATCAACTTTAAATAAATTTTCAAGATTAGAAGTTAATTTTTTAATTTTCTCCCTCTTTCTATTCATACCATAGAGGCTAGAATCTTCCTTACAAATAATTCATTTATCATGCATATGTAAACGAGAAACTATGGTGATACCAAATTTTTTCAAGGTAGTACATAATCTAGATGAATTAGGAGCCTAAATTCCTTCATTAAAAAGAAGCCACCATGGGCTAATTTTCTTAAGCATATCTTCTAAAATTGTAATATAATTAAATTCCAATATTTACTAAGCTTGCACTATGTTTTCTAAATTTGTTTAAGAATTGAAGAACAAGAAATAAAAATGGAATAAGGAAAAAGAAGATAAGGAAGAAAGTTATTAGAAGATCAACTATTATCATTCTTAGGGTATTCTTGCACAAGTCTGTTTATTAAAAGGAGCATCTAAGCATCATCTCCATTAATGCACTTTGCAATCCACTTTGTAGCAAGAAAATACCTTGTTTATGATAATTAATGAGGCCAATTCCTATATCTTTCTTGCTACTAGTCCAAATATTCCAAGTAATTCTAATAAAACCTTTTATATATTGCATAGCATACTGATGAATGATGGAGCATCTGACACTCTAACATACAAGTCATGAGTGCTCATGTGGGACCAAATTTTAATTTGTGGATGTACAATGTAATTATGCTAGTAATTGATGTTAGGTTCAAGATCGTTATCTTCCTACTTTGAGTTAGTGAAGCTCGAGCATATAGTTTAACTCTTAGTGAGGCATATGATTGGTTGATATTGTAGGGCTCTTAATACTCTTAGTTGTAAACATGGTTGAGTGAAAGGTAAAAGTTCCAACTCTAGTTAACTATGAAAACACAAATCTATCTTATCCTAGAGTAATGAACATTTGGTCTTGGTCTACCATAGATACCTTGGACTTAGGTAGTTCTCACTAGGATTACCAAGTGGAATTATTACTGAGCAAATCAACCAGGGCCACTACTAGGTTACCATATAACTACACTTAGTGCTGGAAACTAGTTGTATCCTTACTAATAACAAGTAAATTAAAGTTCTTGAAATGTAAATGATTAACTAAGAAAGCAAGAAAATTATTCTAGGTAAATATAGAGAAAACTACGTGGATGTTGCAATGATGAAAAGAAATCTCAATCGTTATTGCAAGTCATGAATTATGTCTAGGTACAATTCCCTTGAATAAAGACACTAATCAATTGCTTAACACCACACTATAGGCATTTACTCTATGGCTAAAACTAAGAAACAAAATTGTGCATCCAAGTGTTGGTATTTATAGGGTTTCATAGATCCCAAGACATTACATCAACAATGATGTAGGCTAGGCTATGATATTGTAGCTACCATATCATTGATACAATTTCGAATCTTCTCAAAAATTGATTTTATTATATCCCCATGACTAACTAGAAACTTGTCCTCAAGTTAAAATAAAATGAGGATGGACTCCCTTACAAAATTGGGAGGTAGACTTGACATGACATGTGATGAGACGCGATTTACACTAGGCCGCGATATAGCGGCCGACGCGATATCGCGTCTTCTCCTGCGATATCGCGTACGCGATATCGCGTCCCGCCACCATTTCTATAAATAAGAGGCGGCACTCCCTTCATTTCCCAATCCTGGCTAGTGTAGCGAAGCTCTGGCAGATTGATCACTCCAGAGTTAGAATTTTTCCCCATGTGCCTGCATGAGGAGTCCTAGAGTGAACGGCTCTTTATTCGAGCAGCTTGTAAC
>MNCI01021658.1:1080400-1138446 GCA_015680685.1 Gnetum montanum
GACCCCAGTAACGATTAGCATTTGGTAAGCTGCAGTTGCATAGTTCAGGGTGTGTCCGGCAAGTGGGAACGGATGCTGACGCTAGTTAATTTAGACTTAGATCTTAGTTAGAGTTAGTTTAGCTTTCTCAACCCTTTCTCCTGGTAGCATAGAAGATAATCCGAAAATACCAAAAAAATCACATACCTCAGACTTGCTTAACCATACACCGTGACACATACAAGCAAGCCTGGGAAGACAACGAACGATTAACCCCAAGTGTTTCTTGTGGTGTTAAGGCATTTAGTCTGCGGAGTTCGACCGGATCACGCGTGTACTCTCGTATTCGTATGGTGGAGTGTAGGGGTATCTCGCCACTCATCAACATGGCTAACTATTTACATGACTTGATGAATGCCACATTAGTATGTTTACAAAATGACACAGTAAACATGACAATACAAAATGAAATAAAAATTTGAAGTAGCATGATGTAGCCTTATGTTCTTGGTGGTGGAGGCTCTTCCATTGGCTTCTTCCCTTTGTTATCAAGCTTCTAAAATTGGTAGTAGTTTGGAAGCACCTTAAGATTTTCTTCCTCTATCCTAGGATCATGTCCCATTCATGTTGATTAGTCAATGTATGATGGAGTTTGATGCCCCATGGGCATGGTAGATATGGAAATATTTTGTTGGCCTTCATGTACCATATTATAAGATACTGCCTCTCCTTCTCAAACGCCCTAGCCACCTTCCTTAGTTATTGATAATATGACATATGACATGCTAGGTTTGTTGTTACATTTTTCTACCCTTGGTAGCTACACTTGAAAATCTCAAGCTTAGAGTTTGCAATGTGTAGTTTCTACAAGACATCCTTCCAATTAGCAAACTCCTTCTTGTACAGTGTGTACATGGTTGCTATCTATTATTAGAGCTTAGTTCATTACCTACCTACTGCTAACATGGCTAGATTAGCATACTAAAGGTTTTCCAATCCCATGTACTCTATCAAGTATTCTATCTATAGGTCTTTATTATTTCCTTCAACTTGGTGGACATAAGCAAGGTTATCTAGGATGGGCTATCAGTCTAGATTTTTAGCAAAGATTGAGCTAATTTTGGTCTTTACCATCTAGATTTCTTTTTTCATTGATTTATTTGTACATGCTCACCTGATCTCTAAAGCATTCCTTGAGATTTTTTTTTTCTTTTTTCCTCATTCTACCATGCACTAATTTCAATTACAAACTTCTATCGAATGGTGTGGACTTCTTTCATGGATAGGATTCAATTTTCTTTAGCCAATTTATTGATGTCCTAGTTGACTTTGAGGAGTTATTCTTGCAATTGATGAATGCTTTCTTTGAGAATGTTCTCTTGTTTTTCTAAATCAATCAACCTAGTATTATCTATAGTGAGCTTTTTATTCTCCTCCTCCAAAACTGTGAGAGCCTTAACATGTGCATATATCTAGGCTTCTATAATTGACGCACTCCACATAATCCTCTCTCTTTCCATCTCCGCCTTGATGTTATGGGTAATGAGCTATCTAACCTAATTTATTTTGAATTGGTCAAGCTAGTCTGGGACTATGAATTGTGTATGATCTCTTCTTTTAGCTCTCAAAGATACTAGTTATGCTTATAGCCTTTACACTTTATTCTCTATGTGTTCTTCCCTTGTTTCATCCATTACTAACTTTTCTTTTACGGTAATTAGGTCAGATTGTACTATAGTGATATCACTAGGGATATTAAAAATATTTTGCATGACTTGGCTCATATGTAGTAGTTTGTTTAGAACATCTTCATGCTTAGCAGGAGCCATTGAGGTACCAGCGAGCATTTGAACATCACTTATTTCAGAAATATCAGCCAGTGACATAACAGGGATGTTGAAGGATTCTTTAATGTGGTCACTAATGACCTCTATGACTCCTACTACATCCTAATGCTACATGACCACTGCTATGACATCTTTACTAGTCTCTAGCATTACTTGGAATGATGTAGCATTCCTAGAAATCTATGCCTAGTCATTGCCTCCTCTTACATGCAATGACACTTGCCCATTGGTAGGATCTATAGAAACTATGGGCTTGATGAAGATTTCTCTAAACTTGTAGAGATTGACACCTTCCCTTGTTCCCCAACTAATGTTGTTTAAAATTTGGCATAGATGGCTCCTTGAAGGTTTGTAATCTTGTAGCAATGATGATGGAGCTTGTTGCTCAGTTCTATCCCTACTAGGTGGTTGACTACTGGGTCCTTCTTGTTGCTATTGCTTGGTAGCTAATAGCTTATCGGCAAAAGTTGAACCTATAGCTCCCTTAGTGCCTAATGGCTTCTCTAGCAAATATTTCTTTGAGGGTACTAGTTTAGCCATTTTAGCATAAGAAGAATTTTGGGCTTTCCTAAGAATATCATTAGTGTAGCCCAGGATTCCAACTTGTTTTCATAGCTTCCTTATGAGGTAAGGAAATGACAATGTTGGTTTTCCTACCTTCTTTTCCTCAAATCACCTTTGAATCTCAAGAAAGATTAGGTGTGTGATGTTGGCGTTGAAATTTCCCATCAAAAGTACACTTCCTCTAGTTTCATATGTTGAGATTTTGTTAAGTTTCTTTGTTGGGAACAAGTTGTAAGTCCCAATCTTAAAGTAAATTATCTCCTTAGCTATGAGCTCACTGTAGCCTTTATCTTCTTTGCCATAGGACCTCTGCAACCACAATTTATTTACATCTATGTCTGATCTAGTTGAAACTTGTGCCATATTAGCCCCTTCATTTGGGATGTTCAGGGCTTTGTCTATTACCTCTACTAAATAAGGTATATAAATCCCTTCTATATTTATAGTGGCATCATCTTGTTTGTCCTTCCAAAATTGATAAATTTCTCCCAAGTACCACTCTACATTTTTGGATAGTGTTGGCCATAAGGAATATGCCTGGAGTTGTGTTTTCATTACTTTTAGGGCAAACTCCATAAATGAACCACAATTGACTACCACAATTATCATGGACATGATGGATTTTTCTGGGATGGCCTAGAGGCATTCATTGAACAACATGAGATGTTGTCCTTGTTCTAGTGCTAGTGGCACCTCTACCTCTACTTGTGCAGAGTGCTCAATAGTAGGGGTTTGTTAATGGATACTAACTAACTAAGCCTCTTGCTCTACATGTTTAGCTTGTAAGGTTTGTTCTCCCTCTTGGCCTCTCCCACGATCTCTTGGTCTTTTGCCATCTTGTTGAGAAGGTTCTTTAGTTACTAATTTTTATGGGGTCATCTACATTAAATAAGAGTTTGTGAATATTAAAGTATTTGCATTAGTGTATATTGGTTTATTATCCTCCTTGTACTCTTGGTTTGATTAAGTTCTTATCTTATTATGATTCTAGAGTTCGAAGAATTTTTAAAAAGAAACTCCTAAGTGTTATATTTCTTATTATTATGACCTTCCATAGTTATCATTTTCTCATTTAGTATACCCTTGTTTGGCTAATCTAGTTATTTAGGAGAATTGGTTAAGTTCCTTGGTTCAAATTCAATTGGTTAGTTATAATATTCCTATTTTACCTTATACTAATTCTTTATAATGTCCTTTGAGTGTTAAGAAATCTTGGCTCAATCTTCCTTAGCTACACATAATAAATCCCCCCACGACTAAGTTGAGCACTTTGGGATCAACAAGATTCAAGAACTTCTAAAATTAGAGTTACAGTGAGGAAGTTATGGCATTGGGAAGTTTGGGTGTCAAAGCTCAGAAAAACTACAAAATATCCCCTTACTATGACATGGTATACTGAAAAGTTTTTCTAACTCCTATGCATATGTATACTATTTTTATATGTGTAACATCATTGATATGATGTCGTAGGGCCTCATACATCCTAGCTACGATGTCATTGTTATAAAATTTCAATTTTTAAGTAATTTTCAATGGAAAAAATGAGTCAATTGGATGATTTGGAAAATATAAAGACTATCTAAAGGATTATGGATGATAGATAATGCTTAGAATTGAAAAACTTGATGTTTGAAAGTTGCTAGAAAGTTATTTTGGGCAACAAAAGTTTATTGAGTCTGTATGAGATGGATTAAAGGTTCTTAGTTGATGGATAGGTTATAAGCTTGTGTGGGGAGTGTTTATTGAGTCTTAATCATATTAGAAGGCACACGATGATGTGGAGTTTCTTGTCAAGTATGAGACACAATAGTTATACAAGTGGATCCTCCCAAAGCAAGCTCCAGCCCTTAGTATCCTTGTATAACCATGCCTAAAGTGTTTATAGGTACTTAAGGAGTTGAATGTAAGACATACCTATCTAGCAAAACACACATGTTAATATCACCAAATTTGGAAAATAACACTATATTATACAAAACCATAAAATTATGGTTAAATATATAATGAGGTTAAATGGAATGTAGATGGGTTTGTAGCAATTGGGAAGTGAGGTGTCTTACCATAGGCATAATGAATCCTTGTGTGTGATGTGTGGTTGAGGCAATCACTAGCCCTTTCATCCAAGATTTAAACCAAGTCCAAACCACTTTTCAATGACATTGCATTTTTTCATCCCTAGGACTAACAACCATAAGACTACCAGTGTTGGAAGAAGTATCATTTCTTGGCATGTTGTTCAAGGAAGGAGTTTATTAATAACACACTTTTATTTTTGAGATTTTTGAGAAGCCACTTACCTTAATACATGGGTAACATGTCTTTTCAATAACATGGTAAGTAGCACTTATTGTACTCTTACTTCCATTTTTCATTAGAACTCAAAAAATTAATACATCCTTAGTAATAGGATAAAACTTATAATATTAGTCCTAAAGAATCCACAAGTCCCCTTGATTTCACACACTTTTCATTTCCAATTGGTTCTTCACTCTTCTATCTAGGCATAATGATCACAAGTTTATTTTAGTTTTATTATGAAAAGAATATCATAATGACGATAGTAAGAACCTCTTGTTATTGGAAATCAATGGATGGATGTTGTGGTCTCACGATATATGTAATTAGTCCTTAATGAGTTGATAATATAGGGTAATCTTCACATTATTTGGACTACATCTTGCTTTATTCTTGCATTTTATTAAAAAGTTATCATAAATATGTTCAAGAAAAAATAATGACAAAGTATAGAAAAAGTGAAAAACATATCACGAATTGCAAAAATAATAAGAATGAAAAATTTTGAAAATAATTTTAAAATGTCAAAGAATAGAAAGGTATTAAGAGATTGGAAAATATAAAAGTATAGGAAAATTGTTTAAAAATAGGAAAAGGTAATAAGAAAGTAAAATATTTAGTATACTACCTATGTGTCATGTGGGATACCCCCCACAACTATTATTACAAATAGTTAACTAGAAGATTGAATAGATGGGGATAATTTGGTGGATTGGTTAGAATCATCAATAGAATTGATATGTTTATAATAAGTCTTAACCTATCAGATATTCACTAAAATGAGCTTATGTGGGCTAGCTAGATGGTAAGTGTTCATAGCGTCAGATGGATAGGTTTCCTAGATAATGTACAGTGGTTCCTAGAGTGTCTGGAACTTAGCTTTTGAAGTACTTGATTGGGATTATAATATAAGATCTTATTGCTTGACTGGATTGACACTTAACATATTTGCACATCATTTCTATACTTAAGAGTACTTCTTATGGATCCCATTACTCATGATGGCTACCAGTCTATTCTTCTCTAATAGGTTAAGGTTCATAAGTCATTCCTTCTATGCTAAGCTTAGGTCTAGGTCTATTTTACTAGTAGTAGCTAGAGTTTGGAGCTTTACATGGATTGGAAGTGTAGGTAATTTATCATAGATTAAGTCATAAGATGAGTATGCAATGGAAAGTTTCCATGTAGTTCTATAGGTCCATAGAGCATCATTTAACTTGGTGCTCCAATCCTTCCTAAATTGACTAACTGTCCTAGTTAATAGTCTTGTAATTTCTTGGCTAGTACTTTAGCCTAATCGTTTTCTTAAGGATGATACAGTGTGGTCTGTTTATGATTTACCCTGAGCTAGTGCATGAGCTTCTTAAATGTAGCACCTATGAAATAGGTTCCATTATCTAAGATGAGCATCCTTGGTACTTTGAATATATTTACCACATGTTGCTAGAAAAATTTGATAGATGTTTTGGCTATACAATTCTTAAATGTAGCTACCTCTACCCACTTTGTATAATAATCAATGATCACTATGATATAAGCTTTCCCATTTGACATTGGTGTAATGGACCTCATGAAGTCAATTCCCTAAATAGTAAATGGCTCTAATGGTTGAATCCATTATTGTGGCCTTTCATTTCTGGCTATTGTTCCTCCATCTCATTAACATCTTTCAAAAGACTAAGTGAAGTTATGGATGTCCCAAAATATGATAGACCAAAAGTAACCTACCATCGTTAGTTTAAGTGTTGTCCTATGCCCAGCCTAAAGAACTCCACATGGTCCTTCTTGAACATTTTTTAGGACTCTTTGTTTATTATCTTTTTGAAAACATTGTCATACTAACCCATAAAGACAAATATTGTCAAGATTTCCATTTATCTCCATATATCTTTTAACTTTGTGAAGAAATTGTTCTATTTGTTTCCTACTCCACCCAAGAAGAAGCTCTTGTGTGGTTAAGTAAATTAGGTAATGAGTAGTGCATGACTTCTTTGTTGAGTCAACGACCATTGTTATCTTTGTGAATAGATCTTCATTAGGAAATATATTTGATAACAGTTCTTCTTGGTCCTATAGTTTCCATCTTAACCTTGACAAGTGATATGCTACTACATTTTTAGTGCATTTCTTGTCAATCATGATAATGTCAAATTCTTGTAATATGATGAGCCATCTGATCATCCTAAGAATCACTATTGGTTTATTCATCAGGAATCTTATCGCACTATGATCTATATGGACATAAATGAGATATCCAAGTACGTAGTGTCAGAATGTTTCCAGCACATACACCATTTTCATAAGTTTCTTTTCTATGATGGTGTAATTAAGCCATGCTCTGGTGATGCTTTTTCTAGCACAATGTATGTAGTATGACCTTTTTTGATCATCTAGCTATGTTAATACTACACCTAGTGCATAATTTAAAGCAACTGTCATTTTGTGGAAGGACTTAGACCAATCTAAAGCGTAGAAGATTAGTGTTTTAATTAACTTCTATTTTAAGGTTTTAAATGCCTTCTCACATTGTTCTATCCACCGAAATGATGCATCCTTCTTTGTTAATTCTACCAATGGCTTTACTATTTTTGAAAACTTTCTATAAATCTTCAGTAATATTTTGTGTGGCCTAGAAATGATCTAAATCTTTGATGGCTTATGGCCTTTGGATGATGTTCTAGATGACTTTGATCTTCTCTATATCTACCTCAATTCCCTTATGTGATACTTTGTGTCTTAAAATGATCCCATATTAGACCATTAGATGGCTCTTCTACTAATTAAGCTTCAGGTTTGTTTCTACACATCTTTTCAGCACTTGCTTTAGATGGTCCAATGCTTGCTTAAAATCCATCTCGTAAGTAGAAAATCATCCTTAAATATCTCTACACCATTGCCTATTTGTTTCTAGAAGATACTTTGTACTAATCTCTAGAAGGTAGTGGGTGCATTGCACAAGCTGAAAGGAATTTGCTTATAAGTGAATGTTCCCCATGGACTAGTAAATGTCATCTTTTCTTGGTCTTCTAGCATAATGCACATTTGGTTATATCCACTATATCCATAAATAAAATTGCAGTACTTGTGTCCTACAATTATATTGAAGACTTGATTAATAAATGTCAAAGGAAAATGCTCTTTGAATGTTGTAGAGTTCAATAATCGAAAATCAACATATACTCTCTACTTGCCATCTTTCTTTTGAACAATACCCAAAAAGCTAACCCATTCATTGTTTGTAATGGGATAGCTAAATATCTCTTTTAATAATTTTTCCAATTTTTCTTTACGGCTTCCTTAAGCTTAGAATTCAACCTTCTTTGTGGTTGACATTGTGGCTTAATAATTGGATCTATCTATATCCGATGTTGAGAAATGCTTGGATCAATGCCAGTTATTTCATCATAAGACCATGCAAATGTTGTTCTCTATTTAGTGACTACTTTCAATGATTTATTTTGCTAATCTTTATCCAAATTGGCGTTAATTATTATTGGATTTTTTTATTTAAAAAATCATATTCAAGTGCTACTGAGAGGGCATTTAACTCCAATGGTTCTAGTTCAAACTTATTCGAGATCTCAAGCTATCCCCATTAAAGTTCTTTCCCTTGATCTGAATGTGTATAGGGGTGCATTCTTCTTAATTGTCCTAGCATGTTTGTTTCCTCCACATAGGTTCTTATGATTTGAGTTGTTGATTCCATGTATATTTTTTTTGTTTCTTCATCAATAACTAGCCATTGGATTCCTTCCTATTTAGTGGCTACTGCATACAAGCATCTTTGCACACACATTTCCTCAACACATCTTTTGCATGTTATGTTGATCTCTTTTTTAACAATCCATATTCTCTACACATAATTACACTCGTTATTGTTGGATGAAATACATGTAACTTTGCATCATTAAATGATTCCAACAACATCTTTCTTGGAAATTTCTAAAGACAAGCCTCTAATTCCAAGCTTAGCATCCACAGTGCTAGTCCAAGCTCTTTCCATGATAATAGAAAACTCTCCATTATTTGTTTCCACATAAATTACTAAGAAACTAGTAGGATAAGACCAACCATTGATGGTAGTGATGACATCATCTACCTATCTTAGTGGAACTATGATTGACTAGTTTGAAAGCTCTATCTAAATGTTACTTTTCTTTAATGGTGGAAGATTTTAGGTCTTAATCATGTCTTGTAATATCAAGTTGATCCTTGAACTAGAATCAAGTAAAGACTTGCATGGTTTATAGCCTACTATTTGGATGTACACTAAGGAACTTCTTGGATTTGTTCATTTTTGGGGAAGTTCTCCTAACTTTATCCAGTGCATGATGGTCTGAGTGAGCATGACAGTTGTTAGGTTTTTATTAGTAGAAGATAGAGGCTTAGTGTTTCTTGGGGAAGTGTGTGTGGATGAGGCTAAAGTAGATGAGATCCCCATCCTTTGAACCTTTTCTAGACTTGTTCAAAAGAATAGGCATTTCCTAGATTGAGGTTCATGCATGATTACTTCTTTTGTTGCATTCTTTTATTATGGCTATGATGGAAACTTCCATTGCATTATAGGTGGTGGCACTAGTGTTAAAAAATTGAATAATTGACTTAATGAGCCAACTATTGGTTGATGTACATATGGGTTAAAAATCCATCCTTGGAGTCATAGTTCTATAATACTTAGCTGGATAATATTGAGAAGTATGAACTACTACATTCCCTATAGATATTGGATGTTGCATGTAGTATGCATAAGGGTCTGGTTACCTATATGGATATTGTTGCCTTGGTGGTGGCATTGCCCATACTTGTGATTGTTGCCACTATTACTAGTACTACTCCTATGATTGATGATAAGCTCTAATTAGGTGGTAAGCTCATTGGAAGGATTTTTGAAATTACCTTGAGGGTAAGAAAACCATCTTGAAATTTGCTTTTTGATGAATCTTGGGTTGAGCACATATGCTCTAGACTCTTGCAAGTGAGCCATGATAGGGCAACATCCCTTAGGATGTTCATATTGGCACACCTTGCATCCTTCTCCATCTTTTAAGCTTGAGTTAGTACATTCTTCCATTAAAGCAACTTTTCCTTTTCTTTTTTTTTTTTTGTAGTTTTCACATCTAGATTCTCTTTTATTTTTCTTATCCTAACCCTTATTAAAGGCTTGTTTAGTTCTTTCTTCTATGATTTTCAAACTTGTAGCAAATTTTTCATCCACTAAGTCTCACATTATTTCTACCTTAGTCACTATATCATTAACATACTTTTGAATTGGTAGAGTTTTCTTTTGGATCACAACTTCTGAGGTTTCTTCCTCTTGCTTATCGCATATTTGTACATCTAGTTTTCTGATAGATAGATCTCAATTATATTCCTTAATTGATTCTCCTTTTTCAAACTCCCTTGCTCCTTTGCACCTAGTATATTAACCTTTGAATCTAAGGGACTATCATTTTTTATAGTCTTCCTTGGGCATAGAACCCAAGGGTTTCTCTCATTTTAGTCCTTAGTCCATCAATAATGTGCCTAGGTTATTCCCTTTAGGAGATCCATGGCTTGGGAATCTATGCAAAAGAGAGAAGTATCTATCCATTGTCATATAAAGGGATTTGTGTGTCCATTACCTCTATCCTTGGACTTGCTTTCTAAGATTGGACATCCTTAAATAGGTTTGATATCTATCATTAAAGAGTTTGAGCATGGTACTCCATCTTTTGATTGACTTTGGTTACAATGATTACTACCAGCTCTCCACCTCTTTGATGAGTATCCTAGGAAACAAATTGAGCCTTTTCCAATAACTTTTAATATTTTAAAGAACATAGGCATCATAAAATTCTTGAAGGTGATGTTGTGGATTTGCATTATATCCACCTTCAAACTTCAAAATGTTATTCATATCAACTCGCTTAATGCGATTGTCCCTCACATGCCTGGTTGGAATATATACTACTTCTTTGATGTTGATCATGCTATGAGTGGCCAATAGGGGTTCTTCATGGTCATTGGATTAGTATTCTCTATTCTAGTGATGTCCCCTTTGGTACTCATATTGCTCTCTTTTTTCATGCCTATTCTTGTCTCTTCATAGTTCATACTCATCATCTTCTTCATCAAGATGCCTTTAACGATGCTCATGCCTATCATGAGCCTAATGTCTCTTCTTGTCATTATTTCTAAATCTTTTTTTTCCTTCTATCAGAGTTCATTAATGATTATGAGGAGGAAGTAGTTGGACATGATGTTGGCTAATTCTCCTTCTATGAATCTGAAATTCATCCCTTTGTGATTCTACAAAAGCTCTAAGCCCTGAGCTCTATCTATGTGTTGAGTTTTCTACCTATCTCCTTGGGGTCTCTAGAAGGGCTGAATGCAATTGTACCTTGACATATTCTTCTAGATTAAAAATAGATGTTTGTGAATGGGATTCATGATTATGATGGAGTTTTTTTGCTAAGAATGCATTACCATCAAGTTCCTCTAGGACAACATTAGGATTGACTTTCTTTCACTTGTTAACTATGTGCTTTTCCTTCATAGTAGCATCTCTTCATACTTGCACCTTTGTGGGTTGGTATGGCCTAGTCATATGTTTGGTTACATGATACCCTTCTTGTGCATGGCTTAGACTCATTTCCATCAAGGTTGCTTGAAGCATGGCTAGTGATGATTGTTCTAGAGGCAAAATAATGTTGCCTTACAAGTCTCTTCACCTCAGCTACTCATCTTGGTGAAAGATGAATGTAAAATTAGGGTAATAAGGATCCATGTGAGTGTATGAGATAATTTTCTACATAGGTGCACTCTAGTCTTCATCATCATGTGTTATGTTATTATCCTTTTGTAACTCTTTGGCAGGTGATAATTTCTCTTTAAGTGTTAAAGCTATATTGTATATTTGATGCTTAATTATGTGTTTGTTATTAAAATTGATTAAAAGTGTAAGAATAAACTTTACAATTCTTGATATAAAAACTTTATAAAATAAACTACTTAGCACACATTGACACATCCTTAGCAATAATGCTAATGATGAGTAGTGGAGCATCCAACACTCTACCATATAAGTCACAAGTACTCACATGGGACCAAATCATAATCCATGGATGAATAATGTAATTATGTTATTAATTGATGTTAGGTTTGAGATCATTGTCTTTTAACTCTAAGTTAGTGAAGCTTGAGTGTATGGTTTAACTCTTAGTGAGGCATATGATTGGTTGATGTTATAGGGCTCTTAATACTCCTAGTTGTAAACATGGTTGAGTGAAAGGAAAAAGTCCAAAGTCTAGTTAATTATGAAAATAAAAATCTATCTTAGCCTAGAGTGATGAACATCTAGTCCTAGTTTGCTACACACACATTGGACTCATGTAGTTACCATTGAGATTACCAAGTGATATTACTACTGAGCAAATTAAGCAATGTTACTACTAGGTTACTAGATAACTACACTTAGCACTCAAAACCAATTGAATGCATTTTGCTTACTAATAACACATAAAGTAAAGTGCTTGAAATGTAAATGATTAACTAAGAAAGCAAGAAAATTATTCCAAGTAAACATAGAGAAAACCAAGTGAATGCTGCAATGATGAAAAGAAATCTCAATCTTTATTATCAAATATGAACTGTGTCCAAGTATAATTCACTTGAATAAAGAAATTAGTCAATTTCTCAACACCACACTGTGGACATCCACTCTATTATTAAAACTATGACATAAACGACAAGAGTTCGGTTAAGTGTTGGAATGAAAAATTGTCGATTGTGCATCCAAGTGTTGGTATTTATATGGTTGCACAAATCTTGAGACATTGCATCAATGATGAGATAGGCTAGGCTATGATATTGTTGATATGATATTGCACCTTCTTAAAAAATGATTTTATCATATACCAAAGAAACTAATAGATAATACAATCAATTCTATTATAAGAAGTTTTAGAATGAGCTCGATAAATAGAGTAATAAACATGAATTGATTAAATCATTTGCTTAATAACTTAAAGTTTACCAACAAGGGTGAGCATTTTTTCTTTCCATTTATCAAGATTCTTTTCAATTTTATTAACCACATAATTTCACAAAATAATAAGATTAGGCTCAAAAGAAAAATGAATTTCTAAAACTTTAAATATAAAATTTTTTAAAAAGATTTTCTAAGACCTTAAAGTAACCAAGTCATCAATATTACCATTATAATAAGCAACATAATTTTTCCAATTGATCTAGGAGAGAAATAACATGCAACAATCCTTCACTCTAGCTAAAAGAGTATTGATATGTTGCAAATAATAGTTGATCATAAAAAAAAGAATTATCTACAAAGTGCATGTTAAGAAATTACATACCTTGATCATCAATTGAAATTCGATATTTTTTTATAGATCATAATGTAGATTATGTAAAAGAAGGTCTATAGCAAATATAAAGAAATAGGAAGTTACAGAACAACCTTGATTAACTAACCATTGAAGAGAAAAGGAGGAACTTAATCCAAAACTTAGTGGTAATTTGAGAATTAGCATTAATAAGTAGGGTATGGACAAGATGAATAAAATAATCACCAACTCCTAGTTTATAAAGACAAGAATAAATGAAATTATATTCAATATTTTCATTTTCTTTACATAATCTAACTTCATAGAAGCAATGTCTTGGTCAGTATCAAAAGCTCAATGCATTTCCTTCTAAGCTACAATAACATAATTTAAGATATTTTTATATTTAATAAAACTACTCTACTCAAGTATAATAATATTTTCAATAACCTTTTAAATTTGGTAAGTTATGCATATAGCTAAAATTCTATAAGTATTGTTAAGAAGAGCAATAGGTCTCCATTTACCAATATGTTGAAGATCTCTATTCTTAAGAAGAAGATAAATCACACCTTTATTGATATTTTAAAGAAGAGAAATTTTTTAAATAACTTCTTAGAAAACATAAAAGAGAAAATCTTCAATGATATCCCAATGCTTCTTAAAAATTTCAATTGGAAAACCATCAAAACTTTAAGCTTTTAATGTAATTTTAGCTTTAAGAATACCTTGGTGTGCTTTGGTTATAAGATGAAGAATATGCATACCAAAGGCTTGGAAGGATTATTTACTAAAACATTTAGAAGACAAATAAAAAAATTATTTGCTATAAAACTATTAATAATCTTAGGATCTTTAATAATGGAATCATTTACATAAAGTAATTCTAGTTTAGATACTTGATCATTTCTTTTTAGAAAATTTTAAAAATTCCTTGCAATGTTTATCTTCAATTTTTATCCATTTCATGCAACTTTAGTAAGAGCACTTTTAACTTCAAAAGCATCCCAACATTGTTTAGCATAGTGAGATTTAGCTAAAATTTTTTAAGTTTTGAAATTGAAGGGATTCTAGTATAAAAAAAATTTGCATTTTCTTAATAGATTCTATAAGATCTTCTTTAACTTGACACTTTTACTTAACAAATTATTTTCAAAACCATTTGATGAATCATATTTTCTAAAGCCCTAATATTGAATCCTCAATATTGAAGCCGTGATATTGTGGCATAGGCTATGTTATTAGATATCCAATATCACAGGATGTATATCTGCTTATAAATACAACACTTGGACGCACAATTCATTCATCTTTCCATTAGTTGTTAGTGAAGCTCTTGTAGTTTGTTTTCCCCAGAGTTAGAATATTTTTTGAGTGCTTGCAATAGGAGTCAAAGAGTGTGCGAATCTTTATTCAAGCGTTGTTATATCTGAGCACCCTAGTGTGAGCAACAATAAAGACAAGCTTTTCTAATCAAACCTTATAGCACTTGGAATAGATTAATGATTTCTTTATGCATTGAATATTCATATAGTCTAATTTAATGAATTTTAATCAAGCAATTAATATCAATGAATAGCATACATAAGAGGACCACTTCAAGCATACATTTAATGCTTGGTAATCTTAGTAGTGCTTAATGCTTGGTAACCTAGTCATGCTATAATGTGTTCAAGATGTGTACAAAAAGTGGGAACAAATGCTTATATTAGGATTAGTTAAGTACTAGTTAGTCATTATATTAATCAAACACTTATTATCTTATTTTTAGCACTTAGGCGATTAAACCATAAAAGATAAAATAATAAAAATTAGATGCCTCAGTTACACTTAACTATACACTTGCGCCTCATAAGTGGAACTGAGAAGACAACAATTGCAATGGTTAGATTCACCTCCTAGGACCCAATGTACTTAGAGAGCTAAAATCTATGAAATCCAATTAGATTTCATAGTGGATGCTAGTGATTTGTATGGTTGGGTGTAGGGTATACTCGCTGCTCATCATTGGCGCCATTGCTAGGGACTTTAGTAAGCTATGTGCACTATCTAGGACTTAGTGATATTATTCAAAATCATTGTAACAAACCTTAAAGTCACAATCATTAAGAATAATAATAATCATATTAAAAGCACACTATTTTTCTTTCTAGCTAAAATGTCTTCTACTTACAGGGCTGATTCTCCACCATTATTTAAACATACTTCCAATCAAATATGTGATGGTTCAAAATAGCCAATACCCTAGTAATGCAAAGTGGTCTATACTCATCTTGATGAGTATGCACCATATTTCACCTTCATCCTACACTAAGACGAACAAATCTGATGGAGGAACATAGAGGGCAACATTGTGTTGCCACCCGATCGATCAGTTCCTATGATGCTGCCCCTTACTCTCATGAGGTTGGGCATCCAATGGCTCCATGCTAAATATGTTGTGCAAGAACACAAATATAGGGATTACCATTCCACTAAGGCATAATGTAAGAAAGATCAACAATAGTAGGCTTGTTATGAAGCTTTAAAGGGGAAATGATTCACTAACCCCTTGTTCTTGCTAAGGTAGAAAGATGAAAAGGATCCCTTCTTTGGAAGTTCATAATTCAATGACTCTCCTTCCCTTGTCTTTGGTGAGGGAAAACTAAACCAAAACTTGTAGGCCAATATCAACAATCCTAGGTTGGGGAAGAATGGGTCCCATAATCATGAGGGATCCAAAGGTGGAAGTCAAGGTAGAAACTAGGATAGACATCATGATGATGATAAGCATGATGATCATTACTATCACTGAAGAAGAGGAGGTACAAGCACTATGCTAGTGCTAGTCCTTCTTCCTTCTTTACCTTCATCATCCTCTTCTTACTCATCTAGCTCTAACCAAAGCTACAGAGGACATGACTATGATGGAGGTGACTAGTCAAGACTAGGGGTGTGGACAATCAAGGTCCACCATCATGAAAGAAGGGACAACAAAGGGCACCATAGGCATCATGACCATCATAGAGGTGATGACTACGATGAGCCTTTTCTTGCACTACAAACATGCTAAACATCATAGAGGTAGTGAAAATTCCAATAAGGCATGTGAAAGATAGCAAAATAAAATGGTTGGATATGAATAATATTCCCAAGTCAAAGGGAAATACAACTTTGATCCATAGAATCATCTTCAAGGCTTTCATGATGCCTATTCATTAAAAAACATGGAGAAAAATGGTAAAATTTAAGTCTACTCCCACATAAGCTCATCAAAGGAGCTAAAAACTTTTACTAGTCCTTAGAGATAGAATCAATCCACAGATGGAGTACAATTCTTAAGCTCTTCAATGACAAGTATGAAATGTACTCCTAGGTATCTAATTTGAGGAAGTAAATACAAGGTTGAAAACATGGAATACATGAATCCTTGGACACAACCCTGGATAGGTACTATTCTCTTTTGCATTGATGTCCTAGCCATGATTACTCTCAAAGGAAGAAACTCTGCCATATCATAGATGAGCTCTGAATAGAAACATAGAGAACTCTTGAGGTCTATGCTCAAGGGATACTTTCAAAATTAAGGATCCATTAGATTCAAAGGATGATAGAGCAAGTTGCTAAAGGAGGAGACTTGAGGAAAATGGAAAGTGTAGAGGAATACAACTGTGATCCTTCCATCAGAAAAAGGAAGATCCAATTCTATGACAGTGAAGAAGAGGCCTCACTTGATGAGGTGGTGCAATGAATGACCTTTCCAATTCAAAAATCTATTTCTAAAATTTTAGATAAGGTAGATAAAATGTGGGACTCTTTGAATGAGAAATTCCACACTAATCTAAAAATAATAGAGGAATCCCAAGAGCAAGGTAGTGATTGTGACAATAGAAGAAGGAAGGAAGTTGAGTGTGTCCATCAAAGGGGTAAGGGCAAGGCTACTATAGTAGAGGAAGTATTGGAGACCAAAACAGATGATGATGTTGGGTGTAACATCTACAAATATGAACATCCTAAAGGATGTTGCCTTATTTTGTCACACTTGTGGGAGTTTGGGGTGTATGCTCTAAATCCTAAACTGGCAAGAAGGCAACCACATAGAAGGTTTTCTTATTCTCAAGGCAATCTTAGACAGTTCTAGTAGTGATAAGCCTACTATCCGAGTGGAGCTCCACCACAACCTTATGAGCAATACCATCAATGGTAGCACCCATAGTCATGACGAACACCACCACCAAGGTAGCAATATCCTTATCAGTAGCCTAATCCATATGGGTACTATGTTTAGTAGCCTATTTCTCTACATGACTCTTCCAGTCACACTTAATTCCCACATCATTACTACCCTCTTGAATAATATAGAGCTTAATCTCCAAGAGGTAAAGCCCCATTTTTTCATTATCCTCCTCATTTTTCTACACATGTCCCTTCACCCTTAACCCAATTACCACCTACTCCATTAATGCAAGACAACATTCTAGCCTAACCATAGCAGTGTAACACTACTAGGGTTATTAACTTATAGCTAGCTCCTCAGCTGAGTGGTTTAGAAAATAAGTCTTGGAAAATACCATTCTTCTAAATCAATAGTTCTAAAAATCCCTCATAGACATATGTGGTTGATAGCCCTACTTCTCCCTCATCCTTGGCATCTACATCATTCGAGACCCCTTCAAATCAAACACCTCCCAAATTATGTACTATCATGTTGAATGATGTGATAACTGATTGGATTAAGGCTAGTCACCTTCCCAGGAAAAGATCTAATCTTGGGAGTCCCTTTATTTTCCTACAAATAGTTAGGAATGAGCATTTCAAGGCTTGTTTTGATTTGAATTCTAGTGTAAATCTGATTTCTCATGAGATGTACATAGCCTAGAACCTACCTCCACTCAAGAAGAGAAATATTCATCTTGAATTGGTGGACTAATCCATCACTATTCCCTTGGGATTGGTGGAGGACAATGTGACTACCATCTATGGGTGTCCTATTTCTAGTGATCCATGTTGATAATGGCAAGGGAGACTTCCCAATCATCATGGGAAGGACTTGGTTAAGAATTGTTGATGCATGGTTGGAAATTTGAGACCTCTCCTTGGAGATTTCAGAAGAAAATGCATTCAAAAAGATAGAGAATAAGATAGTTCCATGCATCGTGTATAGTGATATACAGTGCAACTATGTGTAGAAATTATGATCCATAAAAGTACATCCATCATAACATGCAAAAATTATGTAGATATGTTTGAAATCCAAAGGTTCCTATATGTAGTAGCCACAAAATAGGAGGGCACCTAGTGGTTGGTAGTTGATCTTGATAGCAAGTCAACACTTTGCATGGAACCAACCGAGAGCCTGATGAGTGCCGATGTTGAAGGTATAGATGAGATGAAGCAGATACATCACCAAATCTTCAATGAACCTTATGACACATATTAGGGGAAGTTAGAAATCCTTGAAAGCTTTAAATAAGAGCCTCTAGAGTTGAAAACTCTACCTACTAGCATGGAGTATGCTTGTTTGAACAATGCAAAGTTGGTAATAATTAATGTCAATCTTACTCCTGAGAAAAGTTAGTCAACAAATGACCAACAACATTTTCTTGGTCATAGCCTAAACTCACTAGAAATGATTCACATATATGCCAACACCACATCTATACATATCCTTCCATGATGCCAAAGAGGCAGCTGCAGCAACAATTGAATCCCAGACTCAAGCAAATTGTTAAGGAGGAGATTGAACAACTCCTCAAGGCTAGGTTCATCTATCCCATTGTGGATAGAGAGTGGGTTAGCCCACCTATGATAGTGACAAAGAAAGATGGCAAATGGAGGATCTGTATCAACCTCAGGCTATTGAACATGGCAACATAAAAAGATAATTTTCCATTGCCATTTTTGAACCAGGTATTAGATACCATTTCTGGGCATTGTTTTTACAACCTTCTAGATGGTTATAGTGGCTATAACCAAATTCAAATTGCACCCAAGGGTTAGGCCAAAACAACATTCATGAGTCCCTAGGGAACTTTTGCATATAGAAAGATGTCATTTGGTCTATGCAATGCCCCTATAACCTTCCAACACCTTATCTTGAGCATATTTCAATAGAAAATTAGTAGCAAGGTGGAATTATTTATGGATGAATTTCCACCTATGGTACTACATTCAAGAAAGCCCTAGAAAACCTTGAGTAAGTGCTAAAAGGTGTGTGGAGACCAACCTTTGACTTAATTAGCAAAAGAGCCATCTAATGATCTGAGAGGGCATTATTTTAGGGCATAAAATATTTTAAAAAAAGGGATTGAGGTGGACCTTGAAAAAATAAGGGTTATCCAAGAAATTACCCATTAACCAAAAACTATCAAAGATGGTTTATCATTCCTTGGTTACACTGGCTACTACTGATACTTCATAGAGAATTTCTCTAAGATTACCAAACCATTGGTGGAGCTTATGAAGAAGGATGCTTCATTTATCTACATTAAGGAATATGAGAAGGCATTCTAGCAACACATGTAGAAGCTTGTAGAAACTCTAATTCTACGAGCACTTGACTAGTCTAGATCCTTCCATATCATGAAGGATGCATCAAATTATTCCTTGGGGGCATGTTCATGTAGTTGGATGATTAGAAATGTCCTTACTACATCCACTATTTGAGATGAAACATTGTGAGTGCATAGCTCAATTACACCACTACAAAGAAGGAATTGATGATGGTGGTGTATGCCTTGGAGAAATTCAAGCACTATGTGCTTAGGTATAAGGTGTTCATTCACACAGACCATAGTACAATCTAGTTCCTTATGAACAAACCAACAATGAGCCCCTGTATCATATGGTGGTTGGTGATCTTTCAGGAATTTGATCTTACGATGGTAGATCAAAAGGGAACTACGAATGTGGTTTCTGACCACTTGTCTCAATTAAAATGGGATAATAAAGAGAAGGAGAGTGCACTTTTTGATCAATTTCTTAATGAATTTCTCTTTGCTGGTGCTATAAATGAACAAGTGCCCAATAAGCCTAATTGGTACGATGACATTCTCACTTATCTTCTTACTTAGGAGATGCCACAAGAGTTAGACCACAAGAAGAAATAGGTAAAACATTTTATGGAGATCAACAGATACCTTTACAAGGTGTGTGCAGATAGCCTAGTTTGTTGGTGTATCCTTGATGCTGATCAACTGTGCATTCTCCAAGATACTCATGAGGGTCCTTGTGGGGGCCACTATACTGGGAGATGCACAACCATTAAGATCCTCATGATAGGGTATTATTGGCCAACACTCCTTAGGGATGCTCACCAATTCATCCACTCTTGTGAATGTTGTCAATGTGATGGTGGAATGACTGCTCAAATGGAGAAACCTCAGTAGTGGATCCAACCACTAGAATCCTTTGACATCTGGGGCATCAACTTCATGGGTCCCATCATACCTATGTTGAAATCCATACATCATAGTCGCTATTGACAATCGCACAAAATGGGAAAAAGCATCAGTTGTCATCGACTATACATCTTCTACAGCTGCTTGATTTATACAAAAAAATGTTGTAAACAGGTTTACTATGCCATGTGCACTTATTTCTGATAATGGTACTCACCTTATAGGCATTTCCTTTTGAAACTTCATGCACAAGCTAATGATTAAGCTAATGACATCCTACCACCCCAAGCTAATGATTAAGCTAAGGTAACAAATAGGAAACTTACTAAGATCTTAACAAGGATAGTTAGAAAATATAGGAGAGAGTAGATAATGAAACTCAACGATGCTCTTTGGATCTACTACTCCACCTGGAAACTCCCTATAGGATATTCTCCCTATGAGCTAGTATACTATTAACTTCTAACTCTTCTTATTTAGTCTAGTTCCATACACTTTCAAAAACTTGTGACCTTGACTTCAACCTAAACCTAGCACCAAAAGAAAGACTAACAAACCTCAAATTACTAAACAAGAGCCAATTGGTAGCTTTGTCATCTAATGAGTTGCATAAGGCATTCAACAAGTAACACCATGACCTCAAAAAAGGAAAGCAAAATTTTAATTGGGTGATAAGGTCCTCCATTGGAACCCCACACATGTGCTATAAAGAACTAAGTTCCAAACATTGTGGAAAGGGCCTTACATCATCTATGAAACCTTTTCTTTTGGGGTGATGCTGATATACAAACCTAAAAGCCAAAATAAGGAATTATTGATCAACATGTAGTAAATCAAACCTTTTCTTGAGCCTAAGAGAACTAGTGACTGCAACACCTCTTCAAATAGACAAGCACTCTTAATATTTTGGATCTTCTTTTCTCAACTTAGTTGTGGGGGAGATGGCCATACTTGCTAATCATTCAAAGAGGCTCCTCAATTTTTACACTTTTTTGTTTTACATTTTTTTCTATTTTTACATCTTTTTATTTTACACTATTTTTTATTTTACAACATCATTTGTACATTTTTTTACTTTCTTACATATTTCACAATTTCTTCTATATTTTACTTTATTTTATTTGGTTTGAATTTTTCTTATGTTTTCTTATGATTATTTTGTCTTATTTTTCTTTTATTGCAAAAAAGAAATAGTGCATCTCTAGCTACTTGATGGTGGTTTATACTATAATGTTATTTGATTGCTAATGTCTAGATTCTATCTTTGAATTTTGGTATTGATAACTAAGACATCATTTCTTTTTCATGAAACAAGCAGTTAGTTCACATCATCCATCCATCCACAAACTCTATGGTGTTCCTTACTTTCGAAATATGAAGTTTTCTTCCTTAATAAAATTTCTAACAAATTTGTGACCTTGGTAGTTTCCAAACTTGGGAAGGATCAAATGGATTAATAAGGGTGTGACTTCAAGGGGATTCAATTCTCTCATTACCTACCTATCCTCTTGAGTGCATGAGTGTTTTCATGGATTTCTCACCATTCCATTGTCAACCAATAATAGGAAGTTAAAGTCTTTGCATGGTGTGGTTCCCATCCAAAAATCACAAAAAACATAAAATTCAAAATAAATTATGGAAATTCAAAGCACATCCCTTAGACTTAATTCTGAGCTACAGGCTCTAGTTATTGGACTAGAAAGACATGTTATCCATACTTCAACGTCCCATCTAGCTAAGGCCCTTTCTCACTTCCTACTTCTCTTTAAGGAATGTTGATTGATTTGTGGGAGTATTCCTATGTCTTCAAGAGGTGGATTGGTTTGAGAGTATCAATGTAAACTCATTAGAAGTGGCTGGTTTTGACTTGGACTGTGAATGAAATTTCTCAGGTCATCTTAACCATAAGATCCATAAGGAACTTCATGTGATGATGAGATGGAACTCTATTCCTCTCTCTCTATCTCTCTCTCTCTCTCTCTCTCTCATCCATCAATGCTTTCCATAATTCACCTCACTACCAATTTTTCATGTTTTTTTCAATGTCTTAGTTTGATATATCAAACTTTTGAGGTAGGTTCTTATGGGATTTAGTCCTTAACTTTCCTTAACCATTAATCAATCATGGGGTCCACAAACTCCATGGTTTGAGGCATGGAAGGGCATTAAGAGCATGAGCTTGCTATAGGAAGGACCCACTTGCATACCTCTTTGTTGGGCTAGTTAAATTCTTCATCCTTAGATATTTTTCATAATCAAAGCCTTTGTGCGTCCCATTAGTGAGAACCAATCATGCACTCCTTCACAATGTTCTCCAATGAAAACTCTTTTTGTTGTGAATTATCTAACCTTCTTTAACCATTTCATCATGTTCATAGCTTTTCTAACTCTCCAAGAACATCAAGGTGTGTTAAAACTCTTTGTTTTTTTCTTATCTTTCCATAAATTTCTTGTCCAATTTACCTCATTTTTCAGTCCTACTACTACCAAAGGTATGCTCTACATTATGGGGGCCACAAACCCATTTTTTTTTTGAAATTTCTCTCACTTCCATAAGGGTTTAAGAAATAAAATAACATTAAAGCCATTAATTTATGAAGTTAAACCTTTCCAACAAACTCTAGTAGTCATATTAATCAAATAATATTAAAATAATTAATCTAGCATGATCACAACTTTGCCACGTGTAACTACCCAGAGAGGTAAGGTACCTAAATGTTATAAGTTACACATCACACACTAATCCTTAATTCTATTTTGATCATAGATGATACAAAAAGGAAAGCATGGACTAGAAGCAAAATCATCCTAACTAAGAGATAAGAAACCTAGAGCTCAATGACATTAATAGCCTAAACAACCCCAAGAGCAAGTAGTAGAAGCCATGCAACAAGACCTCTTTAGAACCATTTGATCTTTCCCTTTGTCTTCAAGCTGCCAAAGGGGTTTGGATGTCAATCTTTGCTAGGGTGTTCAATTTTTTTTTTCATAAATACCAAATTTTGTAAAATATTGTAAATTTGGACACTTTAGCTTTTGTTTGTTGGGTCTAAGTTAGTTTGTGTCAGTGAGTTAGTCAATAGTTCCATACCTTCCAAATATTTTGTAAAGAACTTGTTCCTCCTTTTGTTCACTCAAGGATGAGTTTTCATTTAGTCATGGGGGTATGATGAATTGTATTTTCTTATGAATTGATATTAGGGCACAAGCTACATTTTCGAATATCCAATATTGCCAAATGCATGCTTGCCTATAAATACAACACTTGGACGCATGATTCAACCATCTTTCCATTAGTTATTAGTGAAGCTCTTGCAGATTGTTTTCTCCAAAGTTACAATATCTACCAAAAAAACTAATATCATGCACTAAAATATTAATTTCTTGCAGGAAAAGAAGATAAATTTTGGTTTGAAAGATACTTGCTAATAATCTTTGCTCAAGACCTATCAAAAAGGCCCTAAACATTCCATGATAACACTAACATTGAGGTGTGAGAAAGGAGGCCCTCATCCTTAACATTTGTCTCACAATCCATGTCACTAATAAGTGAAAAAGAATTATCCAATAAAAAAATTTAAAATAATATTAGAAATAGAGAGAGAAGAAAATACATTTGGGGTTTTTTAAATTGAAAGTAATATCTACAAATCTCTTCTTTTTGTGCTGCATTGAGTAAAATCTATCTAAAATAGTATTTCCATTATTGGTTCCTACTAAAACTTTCTTTTTTCCCAAAGAGGAATTCTCTTTAGATATTAATAGGTTACTATTATCTTTAGATATTAAATGGTTGAGAAGTTGTTGAATAAGATTTTATATGTGCTTGCTAAAAACTATCATTATTTGCCTTTTTTGTATATTATTATTTCTTTTCCTCACAAATAACTCCTTTATTAAGAATAGGAAAAATTCCAATAACATGATTGATGAGATGCAATATGCACAAGCCACGATATCGTGTACGCGATATCATGGCCACTGCGATATCGCATCCCATGCGATATCGCATTGTCCCCTGCGATGTCACGTATGCAATATCATGGTCTACCACCAAATCTATAAATAAGAGGTGGAACTCCCCTTATTTCCCATCCTAGGCTAGAAGTAGGGAAACTCTAGCAAATTGATCACTCCAGAGATATAATATTTTCCATGTGCCCGCAGTAGGAGTCCCCAAGTGAATGGATCTTTATTCAAGCAGCTTTGTACCTGAAAGCAAGTTGTGTACAGTAATAAAGATGAGCTTTGTGGATAAACCTTGTAGTGCATGGAATAGGATTTATTATTTGTTATTTATTACATGTTATTTCCTACTTGTTATTTATTACCTGCAGTAGCACGGCAAGAGTACGACTTGATTACGAGCATTAACGAATGTGTATGGCTAATTAAGGAATCAGCTGCTCATCACAATTAGTCTCTCTTACCCTCAACTCCTAGAATGCGAAATGAGTATGACTTGATTACGAGCATTTACGAATTTGTACAGCTAGTCAAGGAATCGGCTGCTCATTACGTTTAGGCTAGTTAAGTGCCTCAGGACAACCACTTCGAGCACATGCGTTACGTGTGGTGATCTCAGTAATGATTAGCATTTGGTAGCCACAGTTGCATAGTTCAGGGTGTTTACAGTAAGTGGGAATGGATGTTGATACTAGTTAATTTAGACTTAGTCCTTAGTTAGAGTTAGTTAGTTTTTCAACCCTTCACCTCAATAGCATAGGATAAAACCCATAAAAGACCATAAAAGTCATATACCTCGAACTTACTTAACCATACACCGTGACAACTACAAGTAAGTCTGGGAAGACAATGAATGATTAACCCCAAGTGTTCCATGGGGTGTGTAGGCATTTAGTCTACGGAGTTCGATCGGATCGCATGTGCTATGCTCGTTTCGTATGGTTGAGTGTAGGGGTACCTTGCCACTCATCATTGGCATCGTTGCTGGGGACTAAGTGTTTGTGCACCGAATAGAACATAAAGGATATCACTCGCATCGTTGGGAGCCTTAGCAAACCTTTGGGTTAATCAAAAGAAAAAAATTTATATAATAGTGAATTAGCACACCGATAACAATGCCTTATTTTCATAAGAGAAACTCACCACCTAAGGACCATACATGAGATAGTTGGCAACATAAAACACATAACCAAAATCAGCCAAGTCCTAAATAATATAAGATGACATATACTCATCTCGATGAGTATATCCCTAACTTTACTTTTATCCTATATTAAGACAAGTAGCTATGATGGAGAGATTTGCAAGGTAACATCGTGTTACCCACAGATCGATCAATCTCTCACATGCTTTTCTGTGCCTTGGCACAGATTGGCATGCAAGAACTATATGCTGAATACGTTGCAAAAGATTTTGACATGAGGGATTATTATCCAACAGATGCCCAACATATGAGGGACTTAAGGCAAGAGAGTCAACATGCATTATTGAAGGGCAAGGTCCTGCATGTCCTTAGTGAAATAGGAGATGAGGAACCCCTTATCACGGGTTCTTTCATAAATGATGTTCCCCCTCCTAACGATAGTGAGGAGGTTGGGTATCAGAATCTACGATCAACGATACATATCCCTAGTTATGATGCCCGTGAACACCAACTATTCACAGAGGGAACAACCACTCATGCTAAAGATGGGCACTTAGATCATCACCACGATCGAGACCATAGCAACCAAAGAGAAGGTAAAAAACATTGTTATGGCGATGGTTCCCCTTCTTCTTCTCCTTCATCCCATCAATCACCCTCTCCTTCCACATTTGGGCCCAGCCATCATGAACATAAAGGTGAGGATAAAGGTAAAAAGGACGAAAGACCTCGATGGGAAAGTCGAGAGAGAGGACAAGGACAAGAATGTAGGGAGAGTAGGGAACAACACAGACATCATAGGCATCATGAAAGAGATGATCATGATGAGCCCCTACTCGCAACCTGAAGTATGCTTGACATAACGGACGCAATTAGGATTCCCACAAGGCATTTAAAAGATAGTCGGATCAAATGATTAGACATGAACAATATCCCATGATTTGAAGGGGGATACAATGTTGATCTGCAAAATCATTTACAGGCATTCCATGAAGCTTGTGCCTTGTAGAATATAGAAAATGAGTGGCAAAAACTTAAGTTGTTCCCAAGGACACTCACCTAGGAAGCATAAAGTTGGTACTAGTCCTTAGAACCAGAAACCATCAGGAGGTGGAGTATGATGCTAGAACTATTCAACGAAAAGTATTAGAGATACTGCAAAGTATCCAATTTGCATAAGTAGATCCAAGGCTAGAAACAAGGTACATATGAACCCTTGGATGCTGCCATGGCCCACTACTACACATTGTTACATCGTTGCCTGGGCCATGGGTATGCTCAGCGGGATCAACTTCGCCACATTGTGGATGGGCTAAGGCATGAAACTAGAAGAACCCTTGGAACTTACACCCAAGGGAGACTCTCACAACTTAGAGCCCATGAAGTACATAGCTTATTGGAATAAGTAGCAAACAAAGAAGGTGAGCTATGAAAAAGGGAACGTGCAAAAGAATACAACTGCGATCCCTCCCTTTGAAAGAAGGAAGTGAAATTTTATGATGAAGAGGATGAGTCACCAATCGAAGAGTTGGTGAACTGGAAAACCTTGCCGATTCAAAAGTTAACAATAGAAATAGTGGCTAAGGTAGATGATGTATGGAGTTCCTTAGACTCTAAAATTGAAACTATCTAAAAAATTGTGGAAGAGTCTAAGGTTGAATAAAGTAGTGACAAAGGTAAGAAAAAGTGAAGAGATTTAGGCCCTGCACATAACAAAGGTAAGGGGAAAATCACTAACTCCAATGTGGCTGTGGACTCTGACACAGACGATGACGATGGATGTGAGATCTGCCACTATGACCATCCTAAGGGATGTTGCCCCATCATCTCACATCTATAGGATTCTGGGATGTATGCACTTAATCCAAGACTCAACCAATGGCAAACACCCCAAAGGTTACCTTATCCACAAGGTAACCCAAGACAGTTCCACCAACCACTAACGTATTATCCAAGTGGAACTCCACCACAACCCATCGGATAACATTAGCAGTGGCAATACCCACAGTCATGGGGGATGCCATTGCCGAAACATTAGTACCCTTACCGGCAGCTTGACCCTTCTGGATATTATGTGCAGCAGCCGATTTCTCCAAGTGACTCTATGAGTCACACAACCCCCAATCGTCACTACCAAGTTTGAGAGTACTTTAGCAGGACTCCTTCTCCTCTAGGAGACACTCCACACCTACACCATCCTCCAAATCCATCTGCACCTCTTCCACGAGTAGTAGTTCCCATAACACCTCCTGCTCCAACAATGCAAGGGGAACTTCCTCCTCAACCGCAGCAAAGTCACGCTGCGAGAGCTGTAAATATTCAACCCATTGTTGGTTCTGACAACTGTAAAAAGAGAAGACTTTTGTTCAGAACCAAATGCCTAGACAAACTCTCATAACAATAAGAGGTTGGGCCCATGTACACTCCTCCATCATCTAACACTTCGAAGCACCCTTAAGTCCAATAGAGCTTAACGCATACGGTTATGTTAACGCATACCGTAATTGACTGGATTAAGGTAGTTCACCTTCACAGGAAACTAACTAACCCTAGGAGTCCCTTAATCTATTTACAAATCTCCAGAAATAAACCACATAGGGCTCTTCTTGACTTAGGGTCCAGAGTCAACTTAATTTCATGAGAGATGTATCACACCTGGAACCTACCCCAACTTAAGAAGAGCAACATTCAACTAGAGCTAGCAGACCAGTCCATCACCATTTCCTTAGGATTGGTGGAGGACATCATCACCACTGTGTGTGGTTGGTCTTACCCAGCTAATTTTTTGGTGATTGAAGTTAACAACAATGAAGGGGACTTCTCAATTATAATGGGAAGGGCATGGCTTAGTATAGTAGATGCATGCCTTAGGATCCGTGATCTTTCCTTGGAAATTTCTAAGGTAAACATTTATGGAAAGATTGAAAAGAGCAAAGTTCCATGCATCACATACAGTGATTCATCGAGTGATGACATGGAGGAAATGCCTCTATGTAAAAGGTGTGTCCTTGAAACTTTGAAACAAAGATGCCTGTATGTAGCAACCACACAACTAGTAGTAGACACCTCGTGGTCAACAGCTACTCGAAGGAGCAACCAAATGTGCATGGAACTAACTGAGGAAACCCATGCCAACAACGAACGCATAGACACATTGGAATATGAGTGTCGCCAACTTCCATCCCTCAATCTAAGATCATCAATTGGGATAAGTTGGACACTTCTTAGAAATTCAAACAGGTGCTCATTATTTTGGATCTCTCCCTTTCCACTCAGTCATGGGGGAGATGGCCACCTATGCTAATCATATGGGGCCCTCAATTCTTTTTCAATTTTTGTTTTACACGTTTTTGTTTTACAACGTTTTTGTCTTACACATTTTTGTTTTATAAATTTCTTTAACTTTTCTAGTTTTTATTTTACAAATTTCTTTAACTTTTCTAGATTTTTGTTTTACAAATTTCTTTAACTTTTCTAGTTTTTGTTTTACAACATCATTATAATTTTTCCATTGTGTGTGTGTGTGTGTGTGTGATCCACCCTGTAAGTTTGTCACCCAATAAGTGTTTGGAATGATGGTATGAACTACTTTCATATTGATTGCTAATGTTTGGTTTTTACCTTTAAGTCATAATGTTGATACTAAGGTATGTTCCTTTTGATATGGCAGGCAATGAGATCACTTCATCCATCCATCCACTAGTTTCTATAGTCTCTCTTGGTTTGGAAATGTATAGTCCCCTTATAATAAGAACTTAAATGAATCAGTAACTGGGTATTTCTCAAACTAAGGAAGGACTCAAGGATTGCAAAGGGTATGACTTCAAGGGAACTTGATGCTTTTATGTTGGTTGTTCTCTTGGGTGCTTGGATGTTTTCTTTTTGAGTTTTCTTGCCATTCCAATGTTAACCAACTATCAAAAGCTGAGACAATAAAAATAAAAAGTCTTTGCATGGTGTGGTTCTCACACATAAAAACACAAAACACAAAAAAAAATGAAGTGATAATTCAAAGCACACCCCTTAGACGGAATAAATATTTGGGCTACAAGCACTGGTTATGGAACCAAAAGTGTTCCCTCTAACTAAGGCCCTTCTCGCTTCCCATTCTCTCCTTTATTTTGTCAGAATGGTGGTGGCTCTTGGAGGACGCATTCTTGTTACTTCAGGAGGATGGTTCGGCCAAATGCATTGATGCAAAGTCAATGGATGTGGTTGGTTTGAGGCCAGAGTTGGAATGAGACTTGCCAAGTCACATTAATCATGAAACACACAAGGGGCTATACACCACCTTGTTCTTGGGATTCCATTCCATTATCTTCTCTCCATCTTCTCTCCATTATTCACCTCATTGCCAGTTGTATCATTAGTATATATTTTGGTTGACACATTATTTTCTTTTAGGTAAATTCTTGCGGTTAAGACTTTAACTCTTATTCCAAATGACATTCCTAGCACCTACGGACTCTTTGAATGTGGGTTTGTCAGGGCATTAAAGGCATCAGCCTACTTTGGGGAGGACCCATTGACATTCCTATTTGGAGCATTAGTTAAACTCTTTTCCCTAAAATTTTTGCAATTAATTCTATTTTTTTCATTTCCTTCTTGACATCCATTTCCTCGATGCCATCGTTGTCCCTTTTTATCTATCTTTCTTACTCATTTTCTTTCTCCATTCTAACACTATCGGAGGTTCACGATTAGTCATGGGGGTATGGGACCCGATTATTTCGATTTTCTCCTAGCCCTGAATTTTTTTATTTTCTTCCTAACCCCTACACCTTCAGTAGTCATTATTAAGATATCCCCAGATCCGTATTATCCATACCACAACCTAGCCAATGGACCTACACCAAAGCAAAGTATCAATTACAGGATTATTCATTTACCCTTGCTAATATAAGATTGTGTTATGTGTGCAGATGGCAGTCATACAAACAACGGATTGAATCTGAAACAAACACTTGTAATGGAACAGCGCTAAAGCAGCTATGCAAGGAGCAAGATCAATGGCGCACTTACAGATGGACAACGAAGGTGCAATCTTGGCATTGGTAGTAACAACACTTCTTTCTCTCTCTTTCTCTTTCTTTCTCAACTGCCAACTAAGGCCTGATGTCATTGTAATAAGGTGTTCACCCTTGTTGTCATGAACACCAATTTTGTTAAGTCTTGTAATGATGATTCATTCACATGTCATCCCATTAGTTCCATTCCCCTCAATAATTCCATACCTTCCCGATATTATTGTAAGGAACTCGAGGATGAGTTTTCATTCAGTCATGGGGGTATGATGAGACACGATATCCATAAGCCGCGATATCGCGTATGTGATATCGCGTCGTCCCCTACGATGTCGCATACGCAATATCGCGGTCCATCGCCAAATCTATAAATAAGAGGTGGCACTCCCCTTATTTCCCATCCTAGGCTAGAAGTAGGAAAACTTTGGCAGATTGATCACTCCAGAGATAGAATATTTTCCATGTGCCCACAGTAGGAGTCCCCAAGTGAACGGATCTTTATTCAAGCAGCTTTGTACCTGAACACAAGTCGTGTATGGCAATAAAGATGAGCTTTGTGGATAAACCTTGAAGTGCATGGAATAGGATTTATTATTTTTTATTTATTACATGTTATTTCCTACCTATTATTTATTACCTATAGTAGCGTGGCATGAGTACGACTTGATTACGAGCATTGACGAATGTGTACAACTAATCAAGAAATCGGTTGCTCATCACGATTAGTCTCTCTCACCCTCAACTCCTAGAATACAGAATGAGTACGACTTGATTACGAGCATTTATGAATGTGTACGGCTAGTCAAGGAATCTATTGCTCATTACGTTTAGGCTAGTTAAGTGCCTCAATACGACCACTTCGAGCACGTGTGTTACATGTGGTGATCCCACTAATGATTAATGTTTGGTAGCCATAGTTGCATAGTTTACGGTGTGTACGGTAAGTGGGAATGGATGCTGACGCTAGTTAATTTAGACTTAGTCCTTAGTTAGAGTTAGTTAGTTTCTCAACCCTTTACCTCAATAGCATAGGAGAAAAAACATAAAAGACCATAAAAATCATATACCTCAGACTTACTTAACCATACACTATGACAACTACAAGTAAGTTTGGGAAGACAACGAATGATTAACCCCAAGTGTTCCATGGGGTGTGTAGGCATTTAGTCTACGGAGTTTGACCAGATCGCGCGTGCTATGCTCGTTTTGTATGGTTGAGTGTAGGGGTACCTCGCCACTCATCAATGACCTTCACATCAACAATAGCTGCAATATCCTCACAAATTATAATATGTAAGTTTTGCAAAATTTACTAATTACCAGCCTTGAGTTTTAACTTTATATTCTTTTGCTGTAAATCAATCTCTATAAAATAGCATGTATGCTACATATCATCTAGTAATGTTTTGATTCTATCCTCAACATTGTGCCAATGTTGCTAAAAATTTTTCTTTTAACACTTTGAAAAATCAAAGTAATATTTTTAAATTTAATCCAACAAATATTTTTAGAGTAATTAAAAGAATAAGGATCAAAATCCAATTTTCATTCCTAAGCAATGAAGGTATTATGTTAACCTATAAAAACTTTAAGATCCAATTATTTCTCAACCATTATAGAATTTTCCAATTCAACAACCAAAAAAAGATTGATAAAAATAGTGAGCATGTAAACCATTAATTCCATAGTATTCAAGGATAGCTTGAATCATTGATGTAAAATCCTTATTCAAGTGAGTAAATTTGGTAATCTACAAAAATATGTATCATGAAGTGATATCTTTTGATATAAATTTAGATAAATCATGAAGTAAAAAAAATCAAAAACTTCAAAATTCCTCATATTCTATAGTTTAAGAGAAATTAGAAATTTTCATCTTCAAATCATTCCTTGCTAAAAAAATCTTACTACAATAACTTGATAAAAATCCTCAATATTGACAAACCACTAAGATAATTTGCCAAATGTTGAACCCAAATGATGAGCAGCGAGTGCCCCCTATGCCCAATTATATGAATTACAAGCATTCGCATGCAATTCAGTCGAATTCCGTGGATGGGACTAGTTGTGGCATCTAGATGGTTAAGCATTGATCGTAGGACATTGTCTTCCCACTTGGGCTAGGGGTAGCTTTATCATGTATGATTTAAGTCCCAAGTGAGGCATATGATGATTGATTTTCTTATGGCCTTATGCTACTCCTAATGATAATAAAGAAATTAATTATTTAATCTAATTAACAATAGGAAGCTAAAGTCTAGACTAGCCTAAGGGTGATGAGTGTCCATTCCCACTATTAGGATTACCAAGCATCATGCTATTAGGCCAACTAGGCAATAACACTACTGGGATTACCAAGAGAATACATGTTTATGCTCAAAATTAGTCATGTTCATTTTTCTAATTTATTACTATGCATGAAAACATAAATATTAACTAAGTACATTAGGAGTAAATTGCATGGAAAGTAAATCTATTCTAAGTCAAAGTGCTACAATGAATAGGAATCAATCTCAATCTTATTGTCGTTCATGGAATGTGTCTAAGTAAATTGCCACTTGAATAAGATGTCATACAAGTAACTCAAATCCACACTATGGGCACTCACTATGTTCTTTAAGACTACCAAATAAAACTGCAAGGGTTCAGCTACTCTATTGTTAAAAAGGTGCCAAATACATGATGGGAGCATGCATATTTATAGGCAAAAACACACATTATGTTAATATGTACACGTCAACACATGCATCGATAGGATCTCATCAACGGGTACATATCGATGTAGCTATGATATCGCATCTATGACATTGTAAATGTGATGTAGCATCTATGATGTAGTAGCCAATTGAGATGCATTGTTAAGGAAGCTACAATGCAAATGCAATGCAGCATCTATGATATCTCAACTAACTAATGTTTCATCATACCTCCATGACTAACTAAAAATTCATCCTTGAGTTAACAAAATAGGATCAAGCCTTCTTTACAGAAAAATTAGGAAAGTATCATATTATTGCTTGATACTAACTACTAACTGACTCTTAGTGTTGTATTACAAAATTTATTCAATTGGATATATTACAAAATGAAAAAATGACAAAATGATCCAACAGATAGTGAATTTTACAAAATTTGCAGAGATCTTCAAAAATTTGTTGAAGATGAATTTTCCTATTGTTGCTAGTGGTGACAAACTTCCAATCTTGATTGTGATGTTGATGCTTCTCTATTTATGCAAAACATTCTTGAAGGATGGACTGAAATTTCTTCTCATTGTCCCATGGATCTAGCAAACATGTGATGTTTGAGCCTTAATCCATATATGTGCTACTATTTGTCTAGGAGCATATCCTCCTTTATCCTTCTCTTGGCTTCGTTTCTTGATTTGCAAAAGACCTTCCACCTTAGGCTTTCCTTTTATCATCACCTATAATTACCAAAGGATCAACATTAATTTTGGTAAATCTTCTTTTATAAATAACCCTTTTTGGATCCCTTAGTTAGCTTAGCTTAAAAGATGTTAGAATTTAAAGCACAAGGTGATGACAACATACTATTTCCAAGGCTATGAGGTAACTAAAATCATCAAGATGTTCACATTATTTTGATCAATCACTATTAGTTACCATAATTTTTTAAAATATGATGTTAGAAAAATTTCAAAGTAGACATCCCTAGCTCCCATGATGAATAAGTGTACCTCTAGAAGTGCATAAATTTTTGAACAATGAAAACCAAAGGTTTAATTTAGAAGATGGCCAAGAAATTTTGAATTTGGAGTATCAAAATAATGTGTAAATTTATAGAAACCATCAATGATGTTTTGGTATATGTGAAGGTTAGTTCAAAGCCATGATCAACAAAAGTTATGCAAGTAGGTCCTCCCTAAAGCAGGCTCCTACGTTAATGCCCTTTCATAACCACTTCTAAGGATGTCCATGGGCACCTTATAAGTTAAATTTAGATAATGTCTTTATTCCAAACAACACACAATTGTCTTGATTGGGATTTAGAACTATACCATACAAAATCATTATGCTCATAATCGCATCCAGTAGTGAGGTGAATTGATTAGTTAAGAAGGAATTACAGATATTGGAATGTAAGGTGCTTTACCATGTCTACAATAGGTTCTTGTGTCAAATGTGATTAAAATGATCATCATACCTAGTCATCGAAGATTTATACCAAGTCCACACTATTAACAATGACCTCACATTGATGTGTTCTTTCCTGTTAACCATCATGAGTCCACAACCATCACAAAGAACAATCATCACTTCAAAAAGAGAAGAAAGAAGTGCCTTAGTTAGAGGGGCATCTTTAGGCATGGTTAACATGTCTTTCCAGCCCCATAACGAGTTCTTGGAGCCTGTTATTGTGTCAAAGTGATGTGCTTTGAATTCCCATTATTATTATTTTTATTTTGTTTTTTTATTTTAAATATTATTTTGAAATGGAAACCATACCATGCAAAGATGTAGCTTCATTTTTATTGGTCAATGAAGAAGTGATGATATGTCCCAAGAGGAGTCATAAACCACATGAAGGAAGTTAAAAAGACAACCCAACAAGTATCCTTGAGGTCACACCCTTTGCCATTCCCACTTGTTTGTGCCCTCTTTCTTCAAGGTACAATGATCATTGAGAAATTTTAGTTTCATCTAAGAAGAACCAAATTGTTTCCATAACAAAGACCTTTTATTTAAATAACTAGAGGGATGGAAGAGGTGATCTCACTACTTTACATAATTACTTGCCCAATCATTTTGATAGCATAACACAAAAGCCCAACATATAGCATTGAGTCTTGCATCATGATTGGAAATATTTTTAACAAAAACATAAAAGCTATTCATAAAACATAAAGAAAATAACTCAAGAAAAGAGAGAATTATATAGAAAAGAAAAATATTAAGAAATGAAAAATATATTAAGAATTAGAAAATGTTGAAAAAAATGAAAATGATAAAAAAAAATATAAAACAAAAAGGTGAAAAACACTTATTAGTTCTTGATTTAGAATGGGGAATCTCCCCCACAACTAAGCTTAAAGGTAAGACAAGAGCTAATAAGTGGGTTGGTTAGTTCCATGCATATTTTAAATAGTTTGACACTCTCCTCTGTCAGCCACTAGGTGTCCTCTAGTTTAGTAGCTACTGTGTAGACTAGTTTTTGCTCACACACTTGCTTCTTAACTTTTTTGTGGGTCAGTATAGGGGTTCTGTTAATATTCTAAACTTCCATCCCATAATTGCATCCTATATTTTTATTAATCATGCATGGAGGTTTCTATCTCTCTACAATGATAGGTTTATCTTTAATTTCTTGTGTTAAAGCGGTGATGGTTGTTGACTTTTGCATATGATTAGAAGACATCATTTTTGTAAGGAAGGGTGTTGTGCCAGATTGGCCTTATGCTAGTTTTGATATGCTAGTAGGTCTATGATTTTTGCACTGAAGCATGGGAACTATCCTAAAGAAATAACATTTACCTTATCATTTTCATGTATGTTCATAGCACAAGTGGCATTGGTTCATTGATGTTGTGATGTCAAACCTTCCTATGTTGTTGGTGGTGATGTGATGGAGAAAAGTATGAGAATATTGAGGATATGACAAAGGGTGATAGGTGTTAGGTGGTGATCCCACAAAAGATATTGTAGGTTGATGATATTTAGAAGAGTGATAGGAATGATTTGAGGGAGAGGAAGTAGAACCAGTTGGGAAAATAGGTTGTTGAACATAGTATCCATATGGGTTCAACTAGTAGTAAGGGTAGCGTTGGTTTGATGATGGCCTACCCCACAATTGTGGGCTTTTCCACTATGGTGGATAGTAGTTTTGAGGTTGATAAGAAGTCCCACTAGAATAGTATGATTGATGGTAGGACTATCTATAATTACTTTGTAAGTAAGGTAATTTTGTACAAACTTGGGATTCAAGGTAAAAGCCCAATACTCATGTAGATATAACATGAATAAGCAATAGCCCTTTGGATGATCATATTGGTAGATGTCACATCCATCATCCTCTTTTGTGGTTGAGTCTATAGCCTCTTCTACTACAACCTTTTTTCCTTTTTGTTGATAAGTGTTCCTACTTGTTTCTTTGGTCTTTTTCCTCTTCTTTTTTTGATCACTTGATCCATTTTTAATCATCCTCTCCTATCTAGTTTTCACATAAGTTGTAACTTTGTCATTCATCAACTCCCACATCTTATCTGTCCTTTCTTAAAGCTTAGTGATAGAATATTTTATTAACAAGGTTTGTTATGAAATCACCTCATCAAGAGCTACCTCTTTTAGATCATCATAGATATGAACCCCCTTCTTTTGAAGAGTTGGATCCCAATTATATTTATCTACATTCTCTTGTTTACATAGCTCTCCTTCTTCTTTTTCCACCCACTAGATTAGCCTTTGTATTTGATGGACTTTTAGTTAAGATAACTAACCTTGGGCATAAATCCCAAGGGTCTTCCTCATTTGATTATGAAGCCCATCTATGATGTGGGAAAGTTGCTCTTTTTGAGAGAAATCATGGTTTGCAACATCTATGTAGCAACGAATAGTATCTATCCAAGGCCACATCCAAGGGTTCATGATTTTCTTACTTCCACCCTTGGATTTTTTTCTTAGGTTGGACACTCTTGCATAGGTTTGGTGTTTTTTGTTGAAGAGCTCTAGCATTGTGGACCATCAGTGGATTGAATCTAGTTCTAACGATCTATACCAACTTTCAACTTTGTCAACTAGTGTCCTAGGGAAGAGCTTAGGCTTTTTCCACTTGCATCATTCAATATTTTGCAAGGTGCAAGCATCATGGAAGTCTTGTAAATAATGTTTTGGATTATAATTATAGCCTCCTTTAAATCTAGGAATGTTGTTCATATCAAGTCATTTTATGTAGCTATCCCTTTGATGCATTTGGGGTATTTTAATTACCTCCCTAATTTGTGTCAAGCCCTTAGTAGCCAATAAGGGTTCATTTGCATCAAACATGTCATGGTGGTAATCTCTATTTGTATTTATCTAATAGTGATGATATTTTTTATGCTCGCTTTGATGTCCTTGATCTTACCCTTGGGCTCAATTTCTATCTTTATCTTGACACTTTAGTGGAGCTCTATCTTTATATCTATGTTCATCTTGTCAGAACTAGATGTTGAAGAGGAAGAGAAATATGGGAACTTGGAAGAATCACCATGGATCCTATATCTCCCCCCATGGTTACTTGATCTATCTTTTCTAGGTTTAGAGGAGGTCCTAGGGCTTGAGGCCCTACTTGTTATAGGACTTACTTCATCTCATCTAGGATTTTTTGCACCAGTTGAACATAGTCTTTACATGTAGTAAGGGTCAAGATTAGCATATGAAACCCCTATGTGAGGTTGTTCACTCTAATTCTCTTCAGTGTTGAACCTACCATTTCTCCTACAAGTTTTTTTTATCATGTGACGCATTCTTGGCCCTTTGTGAAGAAGACATTATTTTATTTGATAATGTGTATGCCTTGAAATATTAATATTTTCTAAAAGATAAATCATTAATACTTTTACAATGATCATGTATAATATAACTAATCTATATAACTAGCACCATCCTTGGCAATGGTGCTAATGATGAGCAACAGGCACCCACTACATACAACTAGATGAATTACAAGTATTCACATGCAATCCAATCAAATTTCATGGATGGGACTCGTTGTGACATCTAGATGATTAAGCATTGACCACAAGATGTTGTCTTCCTACTTGGACTAGTGGTAGCTTTATCACGTATGGTTTAGTCCCGAGTGAGGCATATGATGATTAATGTTTTTATGGCCTTATGCTACTCATAACAATAATAGAGAAATTAATTATTTAATCTAATTAACAATAGGAAGATAAAGTTTAGACTAGCCTAAGGGAAATGAGTGTCTGTTCCTAGCTTTTCGTTCACATCCTAAACTCATGTAACCACTATTGAGATTACCAAAAATTATGCTATTGGATGAACCAAGAAATAATGCTGCTAGAATTACCAAGAGAATATATGTTTATGCTCAAAACTGGTCATACTACTTTTGCCAATTTATTAATATGCATGAAAATGTAAATATTAACTAAGTACATTAAAAGTAAATTGCATGGAAAGTAAATCTATTCTAAGTAAAAGTGCTGCAATGAATTGAAATCAACATTGATCTTATTGTCATTCATGGAATGTGTCCAGGTACATTCCCACTTGAATAAGACTTCAAGTACTCACTGACTATTTTGTAAGACTACAAAATAAAACTACAAGGGTTTAGCTACTGTATGAACAAAAAGGTGTTAAATACACTACAGGAACATGTGTACTTATAGGTGAAAACACACATTGCATCGATGCGTACACATCAACACATGCCAATTAAGATGCATCATTAGAGATGCTACAACGTAGATCTGATGCAACATCTATGATATCTCAACTAGCTGATGCCTCATCATCAAATTAGAACTTTATAACTCATCATTACCCTTAAAAATCAAAGCTATAACTTGGAGCATTCAAATCAATAGTCTTATCACTAGGCTAACACCTTATTGTTAATGTTAGCAAGGTTAAAATGATGTTGATGATATATACATAAATATAATGAAACTTGTGACTTGCAAACAACATAGGGCATACTATAACTAACTAAGCTTAGTAATGCCTTATTGTCCAATTAATTTATAATAGAAATAAAACTAACTTAATTATCTATTTATAATATATATCTATAATTTATCTAAGAGAATATTTTTTGTTCTATGGTATATGTACCCAACTATATAGTTTATTTTGTTGATCAACTAAGGCACAAATAAGATTTCCAAGAAACAATGAGATGTTAGCCTAATAGTAAGACACTTGGTTTGGAAGCTCCATTTCATGGATTCAATTCTAGTGGGAAATGTTAAGTTATATAAAATAACTAGACTATATATCTTGGGGTGTATCTATTTTTCACTTATTTTAGGTTCAACATCCTAACAAAATTTCTAAGAATGATGGTATATAAAGTTCACACACACACAAAAGTAAAACCAAAAAAAATTAAATTTGAAATTTGAAATGATATAAATGAATGGTAAAATTATAATTTTTATGGATGAAATATTATTTAGCATTACCAATAGGCTCTCTTAAGTGTTATGGGCAGAATATTATTTAGTGTTACTAATCTATAACTAAAGTTGACATATTAACCAAAAATATTGTAAAGGCTTTGGGTTGTGGGGGGGTGTGGGGTGGGGTGGGGGATGTATTGGATCCAAAAAAATAAATAATAATATTAAAAAAATTCAAAGTACATTAGATCATCAAAGAGAAAGTCTAAAGAAAAAGGCCAATAGTTTTAAGAATGCCTTTTTAGGTTTTCATTGCTACAACAAATCCTAAAAAACATCCCCTTTGGGATAGGAAAAGGAAAAGGTTTTGAGTATTAGTTATTGATTAGATGATTATCTCATGTCAGTGATAGATGGTTCAAGTAGTTAGGTCATTATCTTCTTGGAAAAGAGGTTGCTAGAACATGTTCACTTCAATGAAAAATCACCTTCAATCCTACTAAATCAAGATATTATGAAAAGATAAATAGTATGCTAGAAAGCAAGAAGACTAGCTATCTTCAAATTATTGAAAGAAGAATACATCAAGGTTTTAAAACCCTTGCAACATCCAAAACAATCCTTCTCAAAAACTTAAATGATGCTATAGAAAAGGCTTTATAATAACATGATGATTGTTCTCAATGCAAGACACAACCAATGAAGAATCTCTTCCACAACCTAGAACTGAGATCTCAACACACAAGTAAGACCAAGAGTACACATGCAAATACACCATAGAATTGACCTTGGAGTTGCAATCACATATGTACTCATTTAATGTCCTCTCTTACACTCTTGCTCAAGCTTTACACATGAACAAATCTCATGTCATGATCTCTTCATGGTCATACAAGCATGAAACAAAATTCATATTTACTGACACAATAAGACAAAAAGCCTAAAAAACCTTCCTCAAGCTTAACTCGAAGATTCCACAATGTTTCTATCTTTTCTCCAACATTTCAACTATTTTTTGAATTGGAATGAGCAATTTTGGAAGTTTCCCCAATTGTATAGGTCATCTCTAACCTATCTAGGATGTCTCCTATTAAAACACATCTTTCAGAAGAGGCATCTCTTGAGTTTGGGAGACATCTCCTCTTGGTTAATATGTCTCACTTGAGATATTTCAATAATTTGGAAGATGTCTCAACTTTGGAGAGATGTTTCTATAAATTTCAAGATGTCTTCTACCTAATGTGAGACATCTCCACTCTAGAGAGACATCTCCATAAACTTTAAGATGTCTCTTATGAAGATATAACTCTCAATAAAGACATCACCTAAATGTGCCAAATGTCTCTTGTAAAGTCTTAGCTCCCAAACAAGGCATCGCCTTAACCTCAATGATGTCTTCATAGAGCTTGAAACCTACAAAAATCACACATAGAAAAGAGAACAAGGGGATTGGAAAAGGTATCCCTACACTAGCTCTTCCACCCTTTAAAAAGTGAACTCATGTGGACAAGGGAGTAGGAGTTGATGTGATCCCTCACTCATGAAATTTGGTCTCATGGATCCATACAACATCATCAATAGAATGATCCTTCTAATAGATCAAGTACTCATTTCTCTTCACTCCTTGAGTGCTCTTATTTCTCTTTGCTTTAGTATGATTTCCTTCCTCTCCATTAAAGGCTTAGACTAATTTATAGTCCCCTTCAACTCATCAATGCTATCTTGTATGATCTTCTTATCAGCTAGTCTATGATAGTACACAAGATCTAAAACATTAAATACAAAATACAAACTAACATCACTTGGTAAATCCATTTCAATACCATTATTATTAATCTTGACATTAATTTTGAAAGGCCTCATCTTCTTATCTTTTAGCTTGCAGAAGTTGACACTTCTCACCTGCTTCTTCTTCAAGTGCACCCAAACCAAGTTACCCATAGCAAAATTTTACTTCCATTTACTCTTATTCCTCTTGATAACTCTCTATTTAGCCTTCTTCTCAAGATTTAATTTCACTTATACTTGGAGATCCTTTAACTCTTGCAAAAAATTAGCACTAAGTTGAGCTTCTCTATTAAATCTCTTCAAGGTATCTATCATCTTAGGACAAAAATCATAATTCACCTCAAATGGGCTTTTACTAATAGCCACATGAGAAACATTATTATATGAAAACTCAACATGACACAAATTGTTTCACTAAGTAGGCTCTTCTTCACATAAACATCTTAAAATATTTAGCAAGTATTTATTCACCACCTTCATTTGGTCATTAGATTGTGGATGATATTTGCTAGAAAAATTTAATTTTATCTCTAAAATTTTTTAAAGGAACCTCCAAAAATGACTAATAAATTTGGAGTCTTTATCATTAACAATACTCAAAGGAATTCCATGCAACTTCACAACATGTTGGAAAAATAAATTTACCACATGAGAAGCATTACTCACCTATTTGCATAGAATGAAGTTTGCCATCTTGGAGAACCTATCTACAACAACAAAAAATGCATTGTTTTCACTTTTCTTTTCTTTTCTTTTTTGGAATACCACTCATAAAATCCAGACACACTTTTCCATGGCAAGAATTGGCAAAGGCATATAACATCTATCCACTCCTTTACCTCCTTTAAGTTTCTAATAAGTCAAAAACTCCTTCACAAATCTTAAAAATTTAGTTGTCATACTAGGCAAAAAAATAGTATCTACCTATAATCTCCAATTTTTTATCCTTGCCCATGTGATGTGCCATGCCACTACAATGCTTTTCAAATAAAATATTTTTCCTAAAATCATAATTAGGAACACATACATTTTCATTCTTAAATAACAGTTCATCTTGAATATGATAGTTCCTTCACTGGTCTATCCTACTCAATAATATCTCCTTTAGCCTTATCTAAACCAACCCAAAATCAACATCATGCTTATACAAATCAATAAAATCACCCATACCTTCCACATGAGGTAAACTAAAATTAACCACATGCACCTTGGATAATGCATGAGCCACCACATTAGCTTTTTCACTTTTTTGCTTCAACATAAAATTAAACTATTGCAATTGTGCAACCCACTAGATGTGCTTTGCACTCAACGTCTACTAAGAGTTTAGAAATTATAATGATTTGTGTTCCATCATCAAGGTGAACTCCTTGGGCAACAAGTAATGTCTCCAATCCTTGATTGTTTGAAAAATATCATATAACTTCTTCTTATATGTGTTGTATTTTTGCTTTAACACATTCAAATTTTAGAGAAGAAAGTAAAAGACCTACCTTCCTATGAATGTATTCCACTAATGGCAAGCCCACTTGCATTCACCACCACTTGAAAAAGCTTCTAAAAATATAGAATTACAAGCACCATTGCAATGGTAATTTTTTCTTTCAACAAGTCAAAGCTTCCTTATGTTTCATTATCCCATCTAAGATCTTTATTTTCTTCAACAGAGTATTTATAATGAAGTATTTATAAAAACATAGACTAAGAAATACCACTAAACCTTTTACTGAAGTATTTATAAAAACCTACTAAACCAAGAAGTGATCTTACCTCCCCAACATTCTTAAGATTTGGCTAATCCCTAATAGCCTTCACCTTGGTAGTTTCCATATAAATCTAGTTTTTAAATCACATGCCTAAAATATGTGATTTCCCTTTTGAAGAAATGACTTTTCTTCATATTGATCACCAAATGTGCCTTCTTCAACTTAAGACACACCATCTACATGTGATCCAAGTGTTCTTTCTCATTAGAGTTATACATTAAAATATCATTAGAGTTATATAATATAACACTTACCAATCAAGTCCTTCAATACATCATGCATCAACCTCATGAATGTAGTAGGTGCATTCATGAGCCCAAATGCCATCACCAACCACTCAAACAATCCATCTAGTGTTTTGGAAGCTATCTTTCATTCATCACCAAGCCTAATTCTAACTTGATGGTAATCACTCTTTAAATCAATTTTACTAAAAATCCCCACATTGGTAATGACATCAATGATATCATCCATTCTTGAAATAGAAAACTTGTACCTCACTGTTATCCTATTCATTACCCTAGAATCAATGCATGTACTCCATTCATTATTGTTCTTCTTTATCACTATCACTACTAGAACTACATAAGATGAAATGGATTTTGATAAAATACCATATGTCAAGTTTCATTGATGTATCCTAGTTGATGCATTCTCATCAACGCATCATAGATGCATTGGCATATATGTGTTGATGATCCACATTAATGCATCTCTTTCAATGCATTTTAGATGCATTGGCACATATGCATTGATACTTTGTTATCCAAAATCTATCAATATATGAGCACTTTTTGTGTATTGGGCATCATTTAGTCAATAGTGTAGCCCAACTCTTGTAGTTTTAATTTGTAATCCTAGCAAATAGTTAGTGAGTGCTACAGTGTGGATTTAAGTCAATTATACGATGTCTTATTCAAATGGCATTGTACTTGGACACATTCCATGAATGGTGATAAGATCAAAATTGATTCATATTCATTACAATACCTTGAATTAGAATAGATTTACTTTTAATGATATTACTTTTGATTTAGTTAGTTAATATTTACATTTCTATGCATATTAATCAATTGGCAGAATGAGCATGACCAATTTTGAGTGTAAACACATATTTACTTGGTAATCCCAACATTATTATTTCTTAGTTCATCCAATAGCATAACACTTGGTAATCTCAGCAATGGGTATGTCAGTTTAGGACATGTACGACAAGCTGGGAATGAATACTCATCATGCTTAGGATAGTTTAGGATTTTTCTTCTTGCTATTAATTAGATTAAATAATAAATTTTCATCCTTTCATATAACTTAGTCTTAGCCACACAACATCAATAATCATATGCATCACTTTGAACTAAATCATACATGATGAAGCTACCACTAGTCCAAGTGAGAAGGCAGAAACTTGAGATCAATGCTTAACAATCTAGATACCACATTAGTCCAATCCATGGAATTAAACTAGATTTCGCATGAATGCTTATGATCTGTATGGTTGGGTGTAAAGGATACTTACAACTAATCATTGGTGTTGTTGTCAGGAATGGTACTCATGATCTAGATTAGTTATATTATAAAAGATCATTGTAAAAAATTAATGACTTATCTTTTAACAAAAAATTAATATTTTAAGCCACATACATTATTAAATGAAAAAACATGTCTCCTTCATATATGGCCAATAATCCATCAAATGAAAAGAACATTAGTATGAAAAATAATAGGATCTATATTAAAGAGAAATGGAGTCAAACACTATAAGCAGAAGTTTCATATACTCATTCCAGCGCTTGCTATATTTAAGGACTACATTCAACTGTCACAAATAATCCTAAAGGGAATAAAACCAATCTAGAATGAGGACCTCAAGTCCTAGAACCTCCTCTAAACCTAGAAGATATGAATTAATGGATCATAGGGGGAGATATAAGAGCCATGGTGCTTCTCCTAGTTCATCTTCATGCTCAATGTTTAGTTTTGATCAAGATGAATGTAAGTATGGAGATAGAGATGTACTAAAGAATCAAAATGAAGATAGGAATAAAGACCAAAGACAAGATGAAAGACATCAAAGTGAGCATAGAGATTATCATCATGACATATCTGATGATGATGAATCCTCATTGGCTACTATAAGCATGATACAAATTAGAGAGATAGTTCAAATACCTCATAGCCATCAAAGGGAAAGCCACATCAAACAACTTCATATGAATAACATTCCTAAATTCTGAGGGAGGCTATAATTCTTATCCAAAACATCATTTATAAGCCTTCCATGATTCCTATGCTTTAAAAAATATTGAAAGTAAGTGGAAAAAGCTTAATCTCTTTCCTAGGACACTAAGAGAAGAAGCTTAAAGTTGGCATAGATCATTGGAATCAAATTCAATCCACCAATGGTCCACAATGCTTAAGCTCTTCAATGAGAAATACTAAATCTATTCAAGAATGTATAATCTAAGAAAATAAATCTAAGGGTGGAAGCAAGATAACCATGAATCCCTAGATGAAGCCTTGGGAAGATACTATTCTCTATTGCATAGATGCCTAAGCCATGAATTCTCTTAAAAAGAGTAGCTTCATCACATCATAGATGGGCTTCAAAAAAATGAGGGAGACCCTTGGAATCTATGCTCAAGAAATGTCATCAAAGTTGAGAGCCCATTCGATACAAAGGCTAATTGAATAGGTGGCAAAAGAAAAAGGAGAGCTATCTAAAAGAAAGAGTATAGAGGAATATAACTAGGATCAAACTCTTCACAAGAAGGAGATCCATATTTATGATCAAGAAAAAGACATAGCTCTCAATGAATTTCTTTTACTAAAAAATTTGCTAATACAAAAGTTTATCACTAAGATTGAAGTAACGGTAGATAAGATATGGGAGTTGATGAATGAAAAAGTTACAACCAACTTGAAAATCATAGAGGACAAGGTAAAGCAAATAGGATCAAATGATTAAAATAAGAACAAGAAAAAGAACAAGGAAGTATATAAGGACACTTATCGACAAAAAGGAAAAATAGCTATAGTAGAAGAGGTTACGAACTCAGACATAGAGAAGGAGGATGGATGTAACATCTATCAATATGAACATCCAAAGGGCTAGTGCCCAATTATGTCACATCTACAATAGTTTGGAACTTTTGCTTTGAATCTCAAGTTCATGGAAAAGTAAATGCCTAGGAGATTACCTTATCCACAAGGCAATTATGAATAGTTCTACAACCAACAATACTATCCCAGTATGACTTCTTATCATCCTCAGGACTACTATCAACCATAGTGGAAAAACCCATAGTTGTGGGGGATGCCATCAACAAACCAATAATACCCCTATCGCCAACTAGACCCTTATAAATATTATGTTCAACAAATTGTCTCTCCTAATGGTTCTACTTCCCCTACCTCAACTCATTATTCCTACTCTCCTAAATACCATCAACACACAAGATCTCTTGTGGGATTATCATTTCATGCCTCTTATCATCCATCACATCCTAAATGCTCTCCTACTTTCCTTTGACATATGCCACCACCGTAGGAAGGATTAGCACCACAACCTCAACAAAATAATGCCACTTGTGCCATGAACATACAAGTGAAAGATAATATTAATAGATTTCAGTGAAAGTCTCAAAAACATCCTTTCTTTAGGACAATTTCCATACATGTGAATAAGAGTAGTAAACCTACTAGCTCATCAAAACTAGCACAAGGACAATCTAGTGCAACCCCATTCCTCACAAAAATAATATCTCCTAATCCTACACAAAAGCCAACAACCATCACCACTCCAACATAAAACATAAAAGATGAACTTATCACTATGGAGAGACAAAAGCTTCTATGCCTTACTAATAATGACAAAGGATGAAGTTGTGGGCTAAAATTTTAAAATGTTAACATGATCCCTAAATCAACCCACAACAAACTTGAGAAACAAGTGTGTATGCAAAACTATGTGTACACAATAGCCACTAAACTAAAAGACACCTAGTGGCCAGAAAATGAGAATACTAAACCATTTAAAAAATACATGGAAACATCCAACCCACTTATTAGTTGTAGTCCTAAGAAAATGAACCAAACAAAGAACTTAGAAAAGGAAATCTTACACTCTAACTATACACCAGAAGAAATTGTTAAACATGGAGATTCAAGAATCAAAATAGAAAATCAAAAAGGAAATAGATTTAGATCATGTAACAAGATAACACCTTTTATTCTACCTGAATATATGTCTTCAATTGACCAAAACCTGATTATCATCAACATTAAATGTATTAATTAGTAAAAACTCAAATCACTAATGATGATAAATGTGAATCTTATGGTGTATAACCAAGGAAATGTGTGATCCATTTTCTAAATGCTCACACATGAGCTTAGTTATGGGGGAGATGCCCCATCTTAAATTAAGAACTCATAAGTGTATTTTTACTTCTTGTTTTACAATTTTTTATCATTTAACTATTTCTTCAAAATTTTCCAGTTCTTAATATATTTTCCATCTCTTGTTATTTTTGTTTTATTTTCTTTATAATTTTTTCTTCTCTTGAGTTATTTCCTTAATGTTTTATGGATGTCTATTATGTTTTTGTTAATAATGATTTTTCCAATGATGATGTAGAAGTCAACACTATGTGTTGGGTCTTTCTCCTATGTTATGTCCTACAATGAGACCGTATCACTCATCCCTCCAATTTCTCTAAATAAATATCTTTATCATGAAAAAAATATGGTTCTTCTCACACGAAACTAAAATTAACTATTAATCATTATGCCTTGAAGGAAGAGGGAAATACCAAGTCGAAATGACAAAGGATGTAACCTCAAGGGGATTTGTGGGTTCTTTTCTTGACTTTCTTCTTGAGGCCTATGACTCCTCATGGAACATGCCATCACTCTTTTTGTCAACCATAACAAGAAGCATGGCTTTGCATGGTATGCTTTTTGTGAAAAAAAATAACAAACACAAAAATTCAAAGCACACTCCTTAGATACAATAATGGGCTATAAGCACTAGTTATGGGGCTAGAAAGACATGTTACCCATGCCTAAAGATACCCCTCTAACTAAGGGCACTCCTTCCTTCTTCTTTTTTATATTTTATTCTCTATTTGGAGTGATGCTTGTTCTTTGTAGTTGTTGTGGACTCATGATGGTGGGCAAGAAGCGACACATCAATGTGAGATCATTGTTAATGGTATGGACTTGGTCTAAACTTTGACAAATAGGAATGATGATTATCTTAATCATAATTGATATAAGAACCTATTGTAGAAATGGTTAGGCACCTTATGTCCCAATCTCTACAATTCATTCTCATCCCATTATTCACCTCACTGCTACATGCAATTATGAGTTTAATGGTTTTGTATAGTATAGTGCAAGATCCTAACCAATGTGTTGTTTGAAAAAAATTCATGATCTACATTTAACATATAAGGTGTTCATGGACATCTATAGAGGTGGGTATGTAAGGGCATTATGGCATAAGCCTACTTTGGGAAGGACCCACTTACATGACTTTTATTGGTCATGACTTTGAATTGAAATAGCACATCTTCTAGGACATCATGGAAAACTTCTTGTACTTTATGCATGATTTTGGGACTATTTCTCATCAATTTTGATTAATTTGTACTACTTTTATATTGAACTATCCTCCAAATTCAATATTTCTTGGTCATCTTATGAACCGACCCTTTGGTTTTAGTTTTTCGAAAACTCATGAGCTTCTGGGGTTAAGTTCATTCATCGTGGGGGCTAAGGATTTATTTTTTTGAAATTATTTCTAACACCCCATTTTCAAACATTATGGTAACCAACAACAATAATAATAAAAATGAATTGAATCACTTGATGATTTTAGTTACCTTAGAGCCTTGGAGAAGATTATTATGAAATTACATTGAGCCTAAATGCTAAATTTTTTTTGAATTTTGAGCTAACCAAGGATCTAAAAATGGTTCATTATTAAGAAAAAAAATTGTACCAAAACTAATGTTGATCCTTTGGTGAGTGCAAGGAATGCTAAAAGGAATGCCTAAGGTTGAAGGTCTTTTGCAAGGAAAGGAAAAGAGGGCAAGATGAGGACATGCCTATGGACAAGTAGCATAAACAAGAATTAAAGCTCAAACATCACATGTTCGCTAGCTAGAAACCCATGGGTTGATGAGGAGCAATTTTAGTCCATCCTAAAAAATGTTCTACATAAAAGAAAAGCACTAACATAACAACGAAGGTTAGAAAAAATGCCACCATTAGGAACAACATGAAGATTTACCATTAGAAAAATTTTGAAGACTTCTACAATTTTGTAAACTTTGATGTTTGTCCAGTCTCCTTGTCATTTCATAATGCATCCACTCAAATAAAATTTTTCAATGCATACCCATCTAATCTTGGTCGTCCCACAATTTTTGTAATGAAATGTTATACATTTATATATAACTTGAAAAAGATTTTTTTGTTAGTCGTGGGGATATGATGAAATACCATATATCATGTTTTGTTGGTGCAGCCTTGTTGATGCATCCCCATCAATGCATCTTAGATGCATTGGTGCATATGCATTAATGATGCTACATTAATGCATCCTTGTCAATGTATCATAGATGCATTGACACATATGTGTTGAGGCTATATCATCCAAAATCTATAAATACATGAGTAATTGTCATGTATTAGGCACCATTTGGTTAATAGTGTAGCTGAACTCTTGTAGTTTTATTTCGTAATCTTAGCAAATAGTTAGTGAGTTCCCATAGTGTGGATTTAAGTTAATTGTATGACATATTATTTGAGTGGCATTATACCTAGACACGTTCCATAAACAATACTGAGATCAAGATTGATTCATATTCATTACAAGACTTTGACTTAGAATAGATTTACTTTTAATGTAATTTTCTTTTAATGCACTTAATTAATATTTACATTTCTAATCACATTAATTATTTGGTGGAGTGAGCGCAACCAGTTTCGAGCATAAATACATATTTGCTTAATAATCCCATAAGCTTTATTGCTTGATTCACCTAGTAGCGTAATACTTGGTAATCCTAATAGTGGCATGAGTTTAAGATGTGTACGGCAAGTTGGGAATAGACACTCATCACCCTTAGAATAGTTTTGGATTTTCTTCTTGCTAATAATTATATTAAATAATTAATTATCATCCTTTTATATAAATTAGCCTTAGCAGTACAGCATCAATAATCATATGTCTCACTTTGAACTAAACCATACGTAATGATGCTACCACTAGTTTAAGTAAAAAGATAGTGACCTACGATCAATGCTTAACAATTTAGATGTCACAATACTTCCATCTCTGAAATTTGATCAAATTGCATGTGAATTATTATGATTCATATGGTTGGGCATAGGGAATACTTGCCACTCATGAAATTCCCTCATGAAGCCATTTGCAAGTAGCTTCTCTACTTACCTTTGTAATTCTACTAACTAATTCGATGTCATCTGGTAAGCTCCCTCATTTGTAATGGTATCACTAGGGATGAAATCAATATGATATTGTACATTCCTCATTGATGGTAGTCCATCCAATTCCCCCTTAAACATCTTGAAGAATCTCTCCTTCAAGCCTACCACACCTGTAGGAAGTTCAACCTTCACATCATCATAGTTGGAAGCCATTGTTGATACAACAAAAAATTCAAAACCTATTTCATCATGTTCCCTAATGTATTCACTCTCTCTTAAAATAATTAAGGAGATAATAAGTGAGCTTTGCTACCTCACTTATTTAGCTGTTATGGGAATCAACTCATGGATTTCATCAAATTTAGCTGCACTTCATACATTTCTTGCTCTATTAGACTAAGCATTATTGTCAAAATTCCAAGGCCTACCAAGAATTACATAAGCACAATTTATTAAGAACACATCACATTCTACATCATCATGAAAACTCCCATTTTAAATTTCAAAGTACATTGTTTCCCCACCTCTTGAGAGGAATCTCTATACAACTAATGCACCTTGTAAGGTCTAAAATGATGATTAGTTACCAAAACCAATCTAGCAATTACCCTAGATGAAATAACATTTTCTTGGGCTCCCCCATTAGTCAAGAAATGAATCCATTCCCCATTAAGTAAACATCTAGGACCAATCCAAAATAATAATTTTCTATCAAGATGATCTCTTCTACTCACATTCCCCATGAATGCACAATAATTAAATTCAGAAACCTCCTTAATCTTAGGAGCATGGTTTGCACATCTTTACCCCTGGCTACTTTGTGAATTGGACATTCCCATTGTTTATGTTCCCATTCTTGATACTTGAAGCTTTGAATCTTTGATAAGTTGCTACCTTGACCCTTACCTTCCCTGCTTCAGACCTTTTTTGGCTTTACCCTTCTCATTTTTCTTATTTTTCTTCTTGTCATGATTTTCATCTTTTTCTTTGAATCTAGACTTGGATTCCTTCTCAGATTTGGATCCCTTGTTGATAAATCATTAACTAGCTACATCGACATAGCCTCGTCGATGCATCAAATGATGCATTGATGTAGTGTCATGTCACACCTATATAAATGCACATATCCATCGCATTTATGGCATGTTATGTCATTAGTATAGCCAAGTTCTTGTACTTTTCTTCCACTACAGTTAGAATATTTTCTAAGTGCCTGTAGTAGGACTTCAAGAAATTGTAACGATCATATTCAAGCATCATTGTGCCTAAACACATTAATGTGATTGAAAATAGAGATGAGATTCTTGATACTCCTTACAACACTTGGAATAGACTAATATTTATTTTATACACTTTACTTTATTATTAATGTAATTTACATTATTGTCCTTAGTTAATTATGCTTATAATAATGAACACATAAGTACGACTACTTTGAACATATCGATTAATGCTTGGTAATCTTAATAGTGGCTATTTGGTACATCCAGTAATAAACACTTGGTAATCCATTAGCATTGACACGAGTTTAGGATGTGTACAGAAAGTGTGCCCAAATGCTTATGTTAGGCTAGTTAGCTTAAGAACCATTAGATACTTAAGGCAATTAATTTACCAACCACTTATCTTTACTTCAATAATTAGGATTAAACAAATATAAATATAAATATAAATAAATGTCATATGTCTTGGCTCACACTGAACCATACTAATGAGCTTACACAAGTAATAACTAAGTAGTTAACAATCATATTTTCCCAAGTCACCATCATTGTCTATAGGCACACTTAGAAGCTAAGTCCATGAAATTTGACTGGATCTCTAGCACATGCTTATGATTCGTATGGTTAGATGGAGGGACTACTTACTACTCATCACTTGTCCTTTTCCTTGGAAGTTTGTTTACTCTTGTTTTTGAATCCAGTTAGTTTATTTTTTTTCCTTGAGTAGTAAATCATAAGCCTCATCAAGAGTTTGTGGCTCATAAAAATATAATTCCTAATAATATGTCATTTTTAGACCTCATAGAAATATTGAAGATTATTCATATTTCTTCCAATTCACATTAGCTTGATGGCAGAGATCATAAAATTTGATATAGAATTCTTTGAATCCTTGTCATCTTGCCTTAGGAATTTCAAGTTCATAATGATCTCTTGTCTCTAACAAGACTGTTCAAATTTTCTTCTCAACCTATATTTCATCAAATTCTAATCTTTGATAAGTTTACCATTATGTCTTTCATAATCTTGAAATTCCTTTTCCCATTAAGTATAAGCCATTCCTTCTAATTTGAATTTAGTCATAGATACCCTCAAGTGATCTGATAACTCTTCCAACTCAATGTACCTGTCAAGTATCTTCAACTAACTTGAAAAAGCATTAGTATCATCTACACCATTGAAAGTCTTTAACTCAATGTACAAAAGTCTTGTAGCATTATGAAATGCTCTAAAAAACCTACTTTATCCTCCTCATCAAGCTTATCATCGGAAGAAATAGAGGCTAGCAATGAAGCTTTTGAAATTCTCATATGAGGAATAGGATTTCCTCCCATTGGAATCCTTGGTTGATGAGATTTAATACTCCCATAACTAGATTGTCCTCCCTTATTATTTCCTTCAATTGGCTATGAAATTTCTTTATCAACATTTGAACATGAATTGATGACTCATGATTTGGTTGCATCGATGTAGCCTCGTCGATTGGGCCTTGTTGACGAGGCCCCGTCGATGCATGCAATGATGCATCGACAAGGCCCCATCAATGTAGGGTCTGCATTTCAGCTATAAATACGTGCTTACCAGTTACATTTATAGTAATAAGATTTTAGTACTAGCCAAACTCTTGTAGTTTTTACATTTGAAAGTTAGAATATTTCTCTTGAGTACCTACAGTAGGAGTCATTGAGTGTATGGATCTTTATTCGAGCATTGTTGTAACTGAGCACAATAGTGTGTCTCACAATAAATATGAGCTTTCTAATCAACCTTGAAACATTTTGAATAGATTAAATATTTCATTTATGCATTTAATGTTTTCAATTAGTTATTCAATATTTTCTAGTAATTAAGCTAATTAAGATAATTAATCAAGATAAGCTAGATATATTAAATACATAAGTACAACCCCTTCGAGCATGACATGTATTCGTTTGGTAATCCCAGCAATGTTAGTGCTTGGTGCACCAAATAGCATATTGCTTGGTAACCTAGCAGTGGATACGTGGATTCAAGACATGTACGAAAAGCGAGAATATATGCTTATGTTAGGATTAGTTAGAGACTAGTTAGTCAGTTAATTTAGATTAGTCATTAAATTACTCTATCTCTCTCTCTTCAAGCACCCAAATACATAATACATAAAATGATAAAAATGATATGCCTAGATTACTCTTAACCATACCATTATGCTTCACAAGTGTAATCAGGAAGACAACAAATGACTTTAGGGCAAGATTCACTTCCTAGCAGATTAACATACCAGAAATTGTAAAGTCCATGGAATTCGACTAGATCATGCATGAACACTTTGTGATTCGTATGGTTAGACATAGGGGTACCATGCCACTCATCATTGGCACCATTGCTAGGGACTTTTTTGTTGAAATGTGTGCTATCTAGGATTAGTGAATATTATTAATATTTTTGGATGAACTCAAGATTAACATCACTCTCACACAACATATAACTACTAAGTAGATTGATAATTTTATTTATTTTGCAAAATATCTTTTTCTCATAGGTATGAAGATGTCAAACTACCATACCCACAGGAGTGCAAAGTGGTATACACTCATCCAAATGACTATGTACTGGACTTCACCTTCATCCTACATTAGGATGAACAATTGCAATGGCATGATATGGAGGGTAACATTGTATTGCCTCTTGATCGATCTATGCCTAGGATGCTATTCCAAATCCTTAAAAAGTTGGGCATCTCAAATATTCATAAGGAATACCTTGTGAAAGATCATGAAACTCAAGACTACCATCCCACTAAAACACAACACAAGCAAGATTGACACCAAGTAAAGCACCACAAGTTTACAAAGGGGAAACATTTCACTAATCCCTTGTTCCTCCTAAATCAAGATGATAATAAGGATCCTCCCTTTGAAGGCTCTCAACATGAATATTCTCCACTCCCTATTGTTGGTAATGAGGGTGTGACCTTAAACTATGATCCACTATTCAGAATCCAAGTTTGGAAAAGAGTGACAGTCAAGGTAGGGACTCAAGTAAACATCACGATACCAAAGGATTTAAGGATGGTGGTCGTACTGAGCGAAAAAGTGGTAGTGGACACCGCGATGGTGGTGGTGGTCCACCTTCCTTTTCATCTAATTTTGAACATTCCTCTTCGTCTTCTAGTTCTCATAAAAGCCACCATCGAAATAATCGTGATGAAGATGATCAACAAGACAACAATGATTGTCAAATCCATTAAGAATGCAAAGGTGACAGCAACCATCATCGACACCATCATGATGATGAACCTTTATTGATGACTCAAAGCATGCTTACAATTGCAGAGGTAGTAAAGATCCCAACTAGGCATATGAAAGATAGTTGGATCATGTGCTTAGACATGAATAATATCCCACAGTTTGAGGGGGGATACAATTCTAATCTACAAAATTATCTAAAAGCTTTCCACGATTCCTTTGCCTCATAGAAAATTGAAAATGACTAGCAGAAACTTAAACTTTTCCCCAAGACACTCATTAAGGAAGCTAAGAGCTAGTACCAATACTTGGTACCAAAATCCATTTGTCAATGGAGTACCATGTTAGAGCTATTTAATAACAAATACCAAACATACTCCAGAGTGTCTAATCTAAGAAGGTAAATCCAAGGCTAGAAATAGGTAACATATGAACCCTTGGATGCCACCATGGGTAGATACTATTCACTCTTACACCGATGCCCTAGCCATGATTATTCTCAAAGGGAACAACTTCACCACATCATAGATGGGCTTAGAGCATAAACTAGAAGAACTCTTGGGATGTATTCCCAAGGGAGATTGTTTGAACTAAGAGCTCAACAAATCCAAAGGCTAATAGAGCAAGTAGCAAAAGAAGAAGGTGAGTTGTAGAAAGGGAAAGTGTAGAAGACTATAATAGGGACTCTTTCATCAAGAAATGAGAGGTTAAATTTTGTGATGAGGAGGAGTCACCACTTGACGAAGTGGTGAATAGGAAAACCATACCCATCCAAAAATTTGTTTATGATATTTTTACAAAGGTTGATAAATTATGGGATTCTTTGGATAAAAAATTTCCAAACTACTATGAAGATTGCTGAAGAATCCAAAGAGAAAAATAGTGATCATAACCACAAGAGGTGAAAAGAAGTTGAACTTGCCTACCAAAAAGGTAAGGGCAAAGTTTTTGTCATAGAGGAAGTTATGGAAATTCACTCTGATGATGAAACTAGTTGTGATATCTATCAATATGAACATCCAAAGGGATGTTGCCCTATGGTGTCATACTTACAAGAGTCTAGGGTGTACACATTGAATCCTTCACTAGCATGTAGGTAAGCACCTAAGTGATTGCCTTATCCTCAAGGCAATCCAAGGCAGTTCCACTAGCAACAACAAGCTTACTATCCAAGCAAAGCTCCATCACAACCATATGAGCAATAACAACAGTGGCATCAACCACAATCATGGGAAATGCCACCACCAAAGTAGTAGTACGCTTATAGGCAACTAGATCTATATGAGTACTATGTTTAGCAACCCATTTCTCCAATAAGTTCTACAAGTCATGCCTCATTTCAACATCACTATTATCCTCCAGAGTACCACCAAACACATTCACCATCTACTTGAGGAGAAAACCCATATCCATACCACCCTCCATATTTTTCCACACACATACCTCCGCCCTCAACCCAGTTACCTCCTACTCCATCCATGTAGGGTGAGATTCCTCCATAGCCACAACAACAAAATGCTATGAGGGCTATACATTCACAACTAGCTTTCGAGCTAGGTGGTTCAGAAAATCGATCCATAAAAAGATCCTTCTTCTAATCCAACATTCCTCTTCAATCCTCATAACCTAGTATGGTTGATTGCCCTACATCTCCAATACCCTCATCCTCTACATCAAATAGCTTCAAGTTCCCTTCAAACCAAACACCACCTCAGATCTGCACTGTGATGAAAACTCATGTTATTTCTGATTGGATCAAGGTTGGCAACCTTCCTATGAAAAAATCTAACTTAGGAAGTCCACTCATTTACCTAAAGATCACCGGACATGAACCATGCAAGGCTCTTCTTGATTTTTGTTCCAGTGTCAATCTCATCTTCTATGACATGTATAAGGCCTAGAACCTACCTTCTCTCAAGAAGAGCAACATCTATCTAGAATTGGCAAATCAATCAATCACTACTCCTTTGGGATTAGTGAAGGACATTGTGACCATAGTAAGTGGGTGGTCCTATCTTATTGATTTTCTAGTGATTAGGGTTAAAAACTACAAATGTTACTTCCCCATCATTATGGGAAACGCTTGGTTAAGCACAACTGACACACATATGGGCATAAGGAACCTCTCCTTGGAAATCTCCAAGGAAAATGAATTTGGAAAGTTAGAGAAGAAGCGAATTCCATGCATCATGTACAGTGATAATGGGTGCAATTGCATGAAAAATATTTGGTCTAGAAAAAGTACATACATCAAAGCATGCAATCAATATGAATAAGAAAAAAGTATTCAAAGGTGTTTATACATAGTAGCCACAAAATAGGAGGGCACTCAATGGTTGATAGTTCACTTAGATAGTAGCACATTATGCATGGAACCAACTAAGAGCCTAACATGTGCTTATGTTGAAAGCATGGATGAACTTGAGCAAGTTCATCATCAACTCTTTGATGATGAAGATGATGATACCTGTTGGGGAGGTTGGAAATCCCTAATAACTTCAAGTAAAAGCCCCTAGAATAGAAAACTCTATCAGCCAGCATGGAATATGCATTTTTAAATAATGAAAAACCAATCATAATCAATAACAAACTTACTTCTGAACAAAAAAATGGTTGCTAAAGTGGTTAACAAATGGCCAACAACCCTTACTTAGCCATATCCCAAGCTGAGAAGAATTAATCCAAGGATATGCTAACATCGCATTTACATTAACCTAGCCATGAAGCCAAGAAGGTAGCCACAAAGGTGGCTAAACCCCAAATTGAAGTAAAATTTCAAGGAAAAAATAAAGCAACTCCTCAAGGCAGGGTTCATCTATTCCGTCACAGATAGTGAGTGGGTTAGCCCACTTATAATTGTGCTAAAGAAAAATGGCAACTGGTAGGTCTACATTGACTTTAGGCTATTGAATATGGCAATGGTTAAAGATCACTTTCCATTGTCATATGTGGATCAAGTGTTCAACACCATATC
>MNCI01021662.1:2252-69737 GCA_015680685.1 Gnetum montanum
AAGTGGTCGTACCGAGGCACTTAACTAGCCTAAACATGATGAGCATCCGTTCCTTGACTATCCGTACACATTCGTAAATGCTCGTAATCAAGTCGTACTCATCTCGCATTACTAGGAGATAAGGGTAAAAGAATCTAATCTAGCCTAAGTGCAATGAGCATCCAATTCCTTGATTATCCGTACACATCCAGGTGCACGACTACCATTGGGATTACCAAGTGTAGATCCTAGATACGCCACCGGGTTACCAAGTAGTCACACTGAGATGCTCGTAATCAAGTCGTACTCATTCTGCGCTACTGCAAGTAATAAATAACATGTAGAAAATAACAAATAATAAAATCCTATTCCATGCATTGCAAGGTTTATCTACAAAGCTCGTCTTTATTGCCGTACACAACTTGTGTTTAGGTACAATGTTGCTCGAATAAAGATCCATTCACTTGGGGACTCCTACTGCGGGCACATGGAAAATATATTATCTCTGGAGTGATCAATCTTCCAGAGTTTCCCTACTTCTAGCCTAGGATTCTGAAATAAGGGGAAGCCGTCTCTTATTTATAAATATGACGGCAGATCGCGATATCACAGGGGAAGAAGCGATATCGCAAGGGATGCGATATCGCGACGGTCTCGATATCGCGTCCCATCAATGTACTTAGTTAATACTTACGTTTCCATGCATGTTAATGAATTGGCAAAATTAGTGACTAGTTTCAAGTGTAAACATGCATTACATGGAAACTAGTCCCATCCAGATGCCACAACTAGATGCCACAACTAAGTCAAGGTGTTGCAATGAATAAGAATCAATCTCGATTTTATTGTCATTCATGGAATGTGTCTAGGTACATTGTCACTTGAATAAGAGGTCGTACAATTGACTTAAATCCACACTGTGGGCACTCACTAATTGTTTTCTAAGATTATGGAATAAAACTACAATAGTTCAACTACTCTATTGACCAAAGAATTACATAAACACGACTCTGAGTGTGTATTTATAGATTTTATTGCTAGGCTTTGTTGACGGGGCTTTGTCAATGCATGACATGATGCATCAACAAGGCTACATCAGTGAGGCTTTGTCAACATGACCTTGTTATTGAGGCCTTGTTATTGGAGCCTTATTATCGGGCCTTGTTATCAGAGCCTTGTTATCAGGGGGCTAAGATATCAGAGCCAACCAAAAAGTTGACTTTTTATTAGATAACCCAACCAATTGATCAATAAAGATACAGGAATAATAATACCTCTTTTGAACCATAATAAATTCTACATTCTTCTCCAATTTTTCAAAAGTATCATGTTAGTTATATGTCTTGGATTTAGTTATATGTCTTGGATGTACTTATAATCATTAATTCAGGTACCAGTACTAAGGCAGCAGCAAGTAATACCAACAACAACAACACATAATAATGGTGATAACAACAATAAAAAGTGATGGAGTAATGCAAGCATAAATGTTATTGTGGTAGAAACATTTTTGTTCCAAATATTGGCGTTCACGAAGGAGCAATTGATCGAGATTCTGAAGGATGTTGCATCTGCGGACGAGGCGTTGTTGCAGAGGATTCGCGAAACGGCGGAAAAGGATATTTCGCATCGAAAGCTGTTTGTTCACGGGCTCGGCTGGGACGCAACTTCCGATTCTCTCAGGTTAGTTTTTTCTCAGTTTGGGGAATTGGAGGAATGCACTGTTATTACTGACAAGGGTTCCGGGAAATCCAAGGGTTACGGATTTGTCACATACAAGACCATGGCTCAGGCGCAAAACGCCCTCAAGGAGCCTAGCAAGAAGATTAACAATCGCATGGCCTTCTGCCAACTTGCCTCTGAGGGTCCTAACAGTAGTAATGCCAAAGTTGGAGCTACTAATGGTGGCACCAGTGGTACTCAGAGTCATTCCGGTGATCATGGAGGCAGGAAAATATATGTTGCACCTGTAAATGCTGAAATCAGTGCAGAGAAGCTTTTGGCTTTCTTTTCTAAGTTTGGAGAAATTGAGGAAGGGCCGTTAGGGTTTGACAAACAGACGGGGAAGTCCAAGGGATATGCCCTGTTTGTTTACAAGACTGTGGAAGGGGCAAAGAAGGCTTTGGAGGATCCTAACAAATCGCTGGATGGGTATGCAATGCAGTGTAAGGTTGCTCAAGATACCCAGAAGAGCAAAAAGTCGGAGCCGGTAGTTCCACAGGCGGATCTGTCACTTCGTGGGGTGGGGCTAAACCCTGTTTTGCAATACAACCAGGCTGGATATGCAGGGTTTGGGTCTGTCTTGGGTACACAGAATCAGCAGCTTGCTGCAAATGCCTTGAATCCTAGACTTCTGGGATCCGGGTTGCTTGGTTTGTATGGTACTCAGGCTTCTACTTTGGCGTATCAAGGTGCACCCACTGGCCAGTATTCGTTATCTAATGTTACTCAGACAGGAACCGGGTCCCTTGGAGGGATTAATCCATATCTGAGGCGGTGAGCTGGTCCCATTTAGGAATTCGGGAATATTGGAATTTTATTTACTGTTGAAGTTTACTGTCATTCCAATTGCTTGGGGAAGTTTGCTGAGACTTGTGTGGGAGGTAGTCTTCATTTTATCTGGCTTTGTTTGAATCTCAAAGAGATTTTGATGTTGCTCCATGTCTGTTGCTATCTATCTTGATTTATTGTTGGGGATATCTTTAATTGTTGTTTGTAGGATGTTATTGCTGAACACAGCTTTTCTCTTGAGCGCTCTTTTTAGCATCGGATTATTATTCTGTACCTCAGCATAAAAATGTCCCTGCTTAATTATGGACATCATGATGATGTTTCTTTGTTGGAATCTCTAGTTACTTTCTGACTATTTTTGTTTTATTCTAAAATCCTTCTAAATCAGCTACACTATTTTGCAATTGGATTTCAGGATTTCTTTTGAATATTTGAACGTGGTAATTCAGAGCAGAAATCTGTTAAACTGTATCAGTTTTAGCATCCCTATTTTAGAAGTTTTCTACATTGCTCGCAGTTTTTTATGTTTTCTCTCTTCAGTGAGAACTAATATTTTCGAAATCTTTTATCTTGATGAATGTTAAAGGTGATTGTTAAATTTTTTTGAAGAGTTCCCAATAAGTTAAAAATTCTCCTTGGTTGATTTTTTAAGACATCTTTGTCCGCATTCATGGTGAACTGATATTGTTGGAAGCTGATATTTACATAATTTTCACTCAGGTTTCAAGTGCATTTTAAGTTGTCCCTTTTTCCCAAAATACTTTCTTTGAGCTTTTATCTCAACCTTCCTAGATGTAGTAAAATCTATTATGCAAAATTTTCTTTATATTGTTGTTATTGGATTATTTTTGAAGCAAATGGCGTTCGAGTTATAGAATACTTGTTAGCAATCTCCTGTAACATTTGCCAGTGTTGTTTAATATTTTCGATGGTATTTGTGATTTAAGAATTTGTAATATAACTTTTATCATGTTACCCAGTGATCTATTTGTTTTGGGCTTGAAATTTTTGTTGGCGATACACTAGCTGTTTCTGCATTTGCGTAATGTTGACTTATGATGCCTGTTTATAAAACGCGATATATCATACTGTGGTTATTGTGCCTTTTCATTTCTAACTTACTATCATCTTAAATTACCTCTTTATTGGTGCCTCAGAGTTGCACAAAGACGACCTTTCCAAAAAGTGGAAATTTCTAGCACCATTATCTTATTTTAGAGAGACTAGTTTTATGACAATTTGGATAGACATCCTTTCTTACCATTTTTTTACATAGTTACGGCTATTACCAATTGCTGTCTCTGCCAAATTTGCTTCAAAGTGCAGCGAAATTTGGTCTGGAAAATGTTATTTGTTTGCATTTGATTTTGTAGTTTGATGGAATTCACGAATTCACAGCGGAAATATAAATAGGATTTGAAACTTTGGAAAATCACCGGTTTGATATGTGGCCGGATTTTGTGTTCCAAATTTTTGGTTGGGCAGTTTTGGCTCAACTCTTAGGCTATAGGCTTTAGTTTTCAGGGTGAAGCCTGGGATGGTATGATATTGTAGGCACAATAACTCGATAAAGACTTCAACAGAATCAGGACGTGAATTTTTGCTAAAAGTGTTCAGTGGTGATATTGACAACAGCGCCTTTAAAAAAAATTATAACTGAAGTAACTGAATAGTCGTGATAAGGGCGTATTGCCCAACATCACAGAGGTTACAGAGGTGCAAAGCATTGCTGAGGAGCTTAAATGTGACTGTTCTTGAATGTTATTTTTTATGAATGGCATGTATTTTATTTTCCATTTTAACACAAGTAGTGTCCCCAGAAAAACTGGAGCTTAATGTATAATGTTGAAAACAATACATCTTGGAAGGGATGGAGACTGTTTGACTACAGAGATCGGTTGCTGCTTGTAAAAGGCCAGCCATTGTAAGAGCATGATGTATCCTTGCTTAAGACAACAGAACTGCAATGATTCACCGTGACATTCAAATTCCTTTATTGCAAATTTTGGAATTGCAAAAAGATCACCGTCAGTGACCAGTAATTGAATGTGTTGGAGAGAATTTTTATGTCGACTTCGCAAAATTATCAAGGACGGTAGAACTTTTCAAGGTCTGGTATCTGGTTTGCTCTTTTTAAGTGCAACGAATATTGTAAATCTAGATGGAATCTGTGTTATTTAAAATAATTGTCATTGCAGTTTTGTCTAAGCGGGGCTACACTAGTATAACGCATGTTAATTAGATAGCTGTTATATTATTCTGACGACGTTAATGGACAAGCACACTGCCACTTATACGAAAGTCGTTTATTGGTATCTTGTTAAGCTTGAAATTGGTAGATTTTAGGACCTTTTATGAAGTGCATTTATTTGATAGCAGCGAACAGTTTAAGTATGCCTCAAAGGATCTTTGGGATAATTTTTTTGCTTCTGGATTTATTTCGTTCGGTGTTGTGTAGTTTTTTGTATAAGCTCTAATCAGTTGTGAGAACTGCGTGGTCAATGTTGCGGCTAGACTTGAGTTCCTCCTGGGTATTCTCAATTTTGGGAACGTGACAAACTTGTTTGGGAAATTGCTAAACCAAATGACAAAAATTTTCAATTTTTTTCGCATGATTTTCCGAGTAGTAAGCATCCTTGTTTTCCTGCAATTGCATCGGGACATATCACATGGATATTCATTTTGTTTGGAAGATGTTGTGGTTCCTGTTGAAATAATTTATTACAATGCAATTTCTGCAAAATATAATGTTTTCAAGCGTGGGATTTTTTAGCAGCTGCTATAAGCCAAGGTTTATTCACTGCCCTACATATTGTGTCCATAGTGATATCATTGCCGTGGGTATTCAGGCAACCAAATTTTAAAAATAAGGGTGTTTCGAGATGACAAAATTGCACAAGCATCTTCGACCACAGACCTTGAGCCCTCTCAACCTCAAAAGTCAAATAGTTGTTTTAGCCCATAAGCGAAAAAATGAGAAATTCTATTTGATTGAGCCCATAGAAGAAAAAATTATAAATCTGCATGTAATTGAATCATAACTTTGAGTAGTGGCTTTTCTTCTTTGTTTTTTGTTATTTCCATCATGTCTCTATGTGATGGTAATAAGTGCTTGTTTTTATCACCTTGTTTTTGGAGTGTTCGTGAAAGTTGAAATCGAAAATTTGTCATGTTTGGATGTAATTATTGTGTTTTTGGTAACATTTTGAACAAATTAATTATTTATGTGAAGTGCTTCTTGACATGGTAGAAAAAATGTCCACATTTTCAATGCTATTTACATTGTTGAGCATTTATTTATTTCAATTTTTTTAGATGAGAAGATGTAGGGTATTGGAAAAATGAAGATAAGGATTTATTATAATGTTGTGTTAGTTGAGTGATAAGATTTTTAATTTGAAAGTTCCAATTTATGGGTTTGATTTGGGTGGCAAATGCTGAGTTATAAAGTTACTATATATTTTAGGATGTACATATTTTGGTGTACCTCTAGATATGTTTTATGATTTGTAATAACATTCTATAAATTATAGCCTAGTTTACTACTATGCCTTAGCAATGAAAGATATTATAAAATTCAAAAATTTAAGAGAGAATTATTTAAACTTGGAACTTTCCTATAGCAACCTAGAGCTCTTTTTAAAAAATCTTTATTAGTTTATTCTTTGTTAATATTTTTGAAATAGAAACTAAATTTTTAGTTATGTTCATTGAGCCTTGTAGGATTTAACAAATTGCAATTCAAAATTTCTTATAATCCATAACTCAACATTACTCATTAGAAGTGAACTTATGAGGAGGTTTCAATGCCAAAGTTCTCAACACTAAGTTAATATCTCATTGTCAAGGCTAAAACCTCATTGAAGCTTAAATATGAGCTTTTTGTAGTTTTGAAATTTCAACCTTATTTAATTTTCTTTAGGAGTCCTTTTTGGGTCCATTATTCCCTATTGGAATCAAACTTGTGATTGGGTTTTCCAAATAAAGCTCTTATTAATATGCTAACACTCATTCAAAAAGAAAAAAAAAGAAAAAAAAAAAAAAAAGGCAAAATGAAATGATACTTACCCTTTTGATAAGACAAAGAAAGACTTGAGAGCATCTAAAAAGTGTTAGACAAAATAATGTTTCAGGAAAAGAATCATCCACTTGTGTCTTTGCTTTTGCTTTCTTTGCTAATTGAAGGAACATGGAACATGCCTAGCTTTGTGATCACATTGACCATAAAACCCATTCAATTCCATTGGCTTTCTTTATAAAACTTACCTTTGCTTAAGAAGCAAAACAAGTACAGACTAGATTAGTCAAATAATTGGATCTTGTCATGTCAGAATTTAAACAGGGAGATGGCTCTAAATTTCTTGTGAATAATAAATATGTTGACAATGCAATTTGTATTTCATTATCAATGAATACCACATTTTCTCACAATACCCTACATTTGACTATATCGAACATAGATAGGATATTGCAATTGCAAATTTAGTTGATTTGTTCCAAATGTTACGAAGAATACTTCATAATTTTCTTAGTGATGTTTTCAAAATTTATAGCATGTATATTTCTACTATCCAATATATCTAGAGGGTTTATGGACATAATAAAATTTCAGCTTCAAGTAGTTAATCTAAGACTATAATCTAATTATTTTTTAAAAACTTTTGAACGTAAATTTTGATTGTTTACATTGAAAACTATATGTTCTTCAACTTCAATTCATTGGTACATTTAGAAAAAGATGTAAATGACTTATTAGCTAGAGTGATGTAGTTATAAATTGTTAGGAAGGTTACAATTTCTACAAATTTATTTTTTGGTTCATGCTTATCTTGATTAAGTTTTATCATATGCATGCTTTTGATGTCCCTTATTTAACTTGAAATTTTTTTTCAGATTATTGTATAATGCTGAAATTCAACGTCTATGATTAATGGTTATATACTATATTTCATATAAAGAATTATGCAAAATAGTATAAGAACCTTTTCTAAAGAAAGGAGAATGAAAATAAAAAGAAAATTTGTATAGAAATTCAAGCTTTAAATATTGAGTTGTAGTAAAATCCTTTTGATATGAATCATGCATTATGTTGTGCTCTTATCAAAAATCATCTCTTTTGGTTAACACTAGAAGGAAAATTCTTTAAGAAATTTTTGAAATTGAAAAAAATATAAAAATATTTTGTTTTGGTTTGAAGTTTGAAAATTGATATAATATATACTCTTAATTAGGTTGAATTTAATCAAATTCTTGAGAGACAATTTTATTTAAAATGATTTTCAAATAGTGAGCTCCTTATTAACCTAGTAATGAATAATAAAATTGCTATTTCAAAAGGGCTTCATCAATGTAGCTTTGTTGTCTAAGCCTATAATACAACATCACATCTGCAAAGTTGCAGCCTTGATTTTTGCCTATAAATACACCCACCTATTGTATTTATAACATCATTTTAGTTAGTTGCATAGCAAAACTCTTACAATTTGTTCTCATCGTCTGGTAACAATCAACAAGTGCTCATAATATGAATTTGAGGTGATTGTATGACATCTTATTCGAGTAGCCTTGTACCTAGACACAATCCATGACCAACAATAAGATTGAGATTAATTTATATTCATTGCAATACTCTAACTTAGTATAAAATTTACTTTCAATGTAATTTATTTTCTATGTAATTAACTTAATATTTGCTTTTCTCTTGCATATAGAATTTAATGGAATGAGTGCAACTAGTTTCAAGTGTAAACACGTATTTACTTGGTAATCTTAGCAATGTTATTACTTGATACATCCATTAGCATAACACTTGGTAATCCTAGTAGTGGGTATGTGAGTTTAGAACATGTATAACAAGCTAGAAATCAAACACTCATCGCCTAGGCTAGACTAGAATTTATTTTATCATTATTTGTTTGATTAATTAGTTTCTATATTTTTAGTTAGTTTTACTAAATGTTGAATAATATCATGATTATACATCTCACCTTGGACTAGACCATATGTGCTAGAACCACTACTAGTTCAAGTGGGAAGACATCAACCTGCAATCTCATGTTTAACCATCTAGATACTACGCTAATTCTATCCATAGATTATGACATGGTCTACCATGATGCTTATAGATCATATGGTTAGGTGATCATTATGATATCTTTAAATGAGATATGATAATCATAATCATATCTTCAAATAAATTATCCAATGGTGAAGCTCTCAGTTTTGATAGTGTCTTGTTGAAATTTTTAACTCAGTGGAATATCATTAATATAAATCTATTGCATATTTTCATAAAAGTTATTGTCATTGTTACCTTCCTAATGAGCTTAATAAAAAAAAAATCATTGAACTTGTTCATAAAGAAAGAAATTTTGTGTAACATTAGTTGTTTGCATTTAATTACTCCTTTAAATACATTATAGAAGATTCTAGCCAACTCTCTTGGTTAGAGATTAAAGACAATCAATCTTTAGTTGATTAGTGATGAGCAGCAACCCCTACGCCCAACCGTACGAATCACAAGCGTTCTTGCACGATTTAGTCGAACTCTGCAGACCTTATGTTCCTAAGTACACTCGTTCAAGGAAGTGAAATCTAATCATGACGATCATTGTTTTCTTAGTTCCACTAATGAGGTACAAGTTTATGGTTAAGTGCAATTGAGGTATATGATTTTTATCATTTTATATTTTATAAGTTTAATTGCCTAGAACAAGAATGGTAGTTAGAGGAATTTAATATCTAATTAATCTATTGCCTAGCTACCTTGATACAAGTACCCATTCCTACCCTCTGAACACATCCTGAATGCATATAGCTCTACTGCGTTACCAAACATTAAGCATTTTTGGGTTGCCAAGTGCTACACATATGCTCGAAGTGGTCATGCTTGTGTTCATTAGCAACTAGAAATTAATCGCTTAATTAAAGTGCATTAAGGTAAAGTGCATGAATATTAAATGCATTAAAGAAAACATTAATCTATTCTTAATGTTGCAAGGATTATCAAAAGGGCTCATCTTTATTTCTGTCACACTGCTGTGCTCAGGTGCATTAATGTTGGAACAAAGATCCATACACACTTAGATTCCTACTATGGGCACTCAGAAATATTCTAACTCAGAAATGGCTAAATTGCAAGAACTTTGCTATGCCATGATAAAAAACTATTGCCTGAACCATGTGCCCAAATGCTATATTTATAGGACAACATACATCTCGTGATATCGAATATCCAACCTCGCTTCTTGGGACCTAATATCATGTATTCGATATCAGAGCTAGTCAAAACATGACTCATCATACCCCCACGATTGAATGAAAACTCGCCCTTGAGTGAACAAAAGGAGGAACAAGTTCCTTACAAAATATTAGGCAAGTATGGGATTATTGACTAACATGCAAACTTGACTCAGATGGAATAGACAAATTCTAAGTGCCCGAGTGTATGGATTTATAGTCTTTTACAAAATTGGGTGTTCATGACAAGAGAAGTGAATACCCTGGACTAAATTGACATTCAACTTCTCTTGGCAGCTAAAGAATAAGGGAGAAGATTCAACAATCATGAATGGTCCTCGTTGCATGGTGCTGTTGCGCCATCCTTGATGAAGATAGTCCTGTGTCCAGTTCACGCTTCCCACTGCAATCACAACAAAATCATAGATTAGTATGTAATGTGTAACATATAGCTTTTAAGTACCTTGTCTTGTTGGTAGTTACACTTGGCTAGTTTGTGATTATGGTGGATTGATTTTGTTAATAGTGTTAGCGGGAAGGTTGAAAATTAGTTGAAATGGATAAGCGGTCCATTAAATTTTAAAAAGTTCAAATGTAATGAAATGCTTGAGGAGGGTTTAAGAATTCAAAATGAAAAAAAAGAGGATTTTACTGAAAAATGTTGTGAGGATGTGCATAATTTGATGTCATTGATGAGGCACGCAAAAGGGTTTGATTGTGAGAATGTCTAAGGGTAAAGAACTTAACTAACCCAACCAAAAGATATCCAAGTGGGTCCTCCCTAAAGTAGGCACAAGCCTTTTATTTCCCTTGCATAACTTCAAAACGAGGAGTCTGTGGGCCCCATGGATGATTAATGGTTATAGAAAATTAATACAAAAACCCTAAAGAAACTACCTAAGAATTTTGACATATCAAACCAAGACATCAAACAAGAACATGAAACCTATAGTGAGGTGAGACATGGAAAGCATAGATGGATGAGGGAGAGAGTGGAATGGAGTTTCTGATTAAGGTCACATGAAGTTCCTTGTGAATTTTGTTGTTAAATGACCTGATAAAATCCATCTTTAGTCCAAACCAAAACCAACCACGTTCAATGACATTGCATTGCCATTCTAAGACCAATCCACCCCCTGAGACATAAGAGTGCTCACACAAGATAATTGTTGTTCCTTATTAAAGAAGAATAGAGAAGTAGGAAGTGAGGAAGGGCCCTAGTTAGAGGGGGCCTTTAGGCATGGGTAGCATGTCTTTCTAGTCCCATAACTAGTGCTTATAGCTGATTTATTTTGTCTAAGGGGTGTGCTTTGAATTCCCATCATTTTTTTTAATGATGGGAATCACACCATGCGAAGACTTATTCATCTTCCTGTTATTGATCAACACAGAATGACAAGAAATCCATGAAAACACACATGCACCCAAGTAAGTAGAAAGGCATAAAGAGTACCAAATCCCCTTGAAGTCACACCCTCTTCAAATCTTTGAATCCTTTCCAAATCTGGAAACTACCAAAGTGATGAGTCATGGTCTGTCAAGCCTAGTTATCGGAGCCCTGATACAAGATATGGTTTGTCAGGCTTAGTTATCGGAGCCACGATATCGCATCAGCCGCGATATCGCGTACACGATATCACGACCTGCCTCAATTTCTATAAATAAGAGGCAGCTTTCCTTATTATGGGAGTTAGTTTTTAGAGTTAATTTTTTATTTCAGTTTCTATTTTTCCTTTCAACCCTTTTCCTCCCAGTGTATGCCCACAGTGTGGTGAATGTAAATTGTACGACATGCTTTATTCGAGTGTGACGTACTTGGACACACGCATGATCGGCAATAAAGATCGAGATTACTTCATCATTGCAGCATTCACTTAGTTTNTTAGGCTAGTTAGATTCTCTCTCATCCTTTCTGTCTTAGCTTAGTTAATATTATCTTCCATTGTCTTCAGGAGTAGCATTAGCATAGAAACACATCATACACCTCACTCTGGACTAAACCATACGTGACAAAGCTAATACTAGTCCAAGTGGGAAGACAACGAACTGCGACCTAAGGCTAACTGTCTAGATACCACAACTAGTCCATCTGCAGAGTTCGACCGGATCGCACGTGTAACGCTTGTATTCGTATGGTTTAGTGTAAGGGTACCTCATCACTCATCATTGGCACCGTTTCCGGGGATGGTGCTAGTTATCTAGATTAGTTATATAATACAAGGTCACTGTATAGGAATTAATGATATATCTTTTAAGAAGAATTAATCACAAAAAGTCACATACACATTCACACATAGCTTCACAACCATGCCTCTCTTGTAAGACTATGATAATGCCATACCTAGTGAGGAAATTCATTGGAGAACTGACGAATTATATGACAAAGAAGATTGGAGTACGCAATCTGAGGTGGGGGTTTCTTATAAACATAAACGAAGGCAACATCATCCCAATGCATGAAAGCATAACTTACTCGAAGATGATGAACCCCCATTGGCCACTACAAGCCTAACACAAATACAAGAGGTTGTTTGAATCTCCCGTCGGCATCGTAAAGAGAGCCACCTACCCAGGCTCGATTTAAACAACTTCCCTACTTTCTTAGGAGGCTATGACTTAGATCTGCATCAACATTTACAAGCCTTCTAGGATGCCTGCACATGGAAAAACATTGATAACGGTTGGCAAAAACTTAAGCTCTTTCCTATGACACTCGTTGGCCAAGAAAAAGTATGGTATAGATTGTTAAAACCAAATTCAATACGACGTTGGCCAACAATGGTAGAACTCTTTAATGAAAGATATCAAATCTACGCAAGAGTGTCAGCCTTGAGGAAACAAATCCAAGAGTGGAAACAAGCACAACATGAACCCTTGGACATGGCCCTAGAAAGATATTATGCACTGTTAAACAATTGTCCAGGCCATGGGTTCTCCGAGGAAAGGCTAATGTACCATATCATTGATGGGCTTTGTAATTGTATCGTCCGAAATCGTCGGTCTCCAGCTGGAAGGAAACAGGGACCGTGGGATCACAGGACACGCACAGAAGACTCTACCTTCGCCTGAGGGTGAGTTGGAATGAACGAAGGCAGAGTACCTTGAGTGGTCCGCACGTGGATCAGACAAGGATTTCCCCAAACGTACACCGAAGTGCTATACGCTGGGTTATACGTAAACAGCGTAACAGGCGTAAATCAGAGCGTAAACAACGTAATTGATGCGAACAGAGCGTAGATGTAAATGAGCATAAACAGAATACATGCAACAATTAATGCAAATTGTAAACGATTTTGGGAAGAAAACGTAACAATGGCATTACAGAATGAGAGTACAATGCACCAGTCTAACACAGTTGTGACTGGGACACAAGGCGGATGAAAAGCCCTGGTGGATGCAGGGATGACTGTGGGCTGGTTCGCACTGTAGGCACAGGGTAGAGGCTATATGCTCAGCGTACAGGGTTGTCCAGCGTATGAGGTTTTCTGCTTTGATGCTTAGCGTCTCTGCTCTTTGTGTTTGCTCTGAATGTTTTGCCAACCGACCTGGATCTAGTGAAAATTGGGGCTTTTATATAGGTTTTGACGCTAGACTCGGGTTGGGCGACACATGGCTCATTGACCGGATGCAAAAGCGTAAAATTTACAAGTGTACGATATGTTACATTTGTTGGGCGTATACGCTGAGCATATACGCTGTATCTGATGGGCGTAGACTTTAGGCATACACGCTGGGCGTATACGTTGGATGTGCTGGGTGTATGCGAACTTGGACGTAGATGTTGTGGACGTTGGGCGTATACGCTGATGATGGCTGGGCGTATACGCTGATGATTGTTGGGCGTATACGCTGATGATTGCTGCCTTGTGCCAAATCTTGCTCTGCAGTGCTGTTTCCATGCCGTCTTTGGGGACTTCATGTCGGGCGTACACATTGGTTGTACCTGCTGAGCGTACATGTGAGGCGTGTATGCTGGACGTCTATGCTGGGCGTATACGCTGTGGATGTGAACTTGAGCGTATACGCTGGGTGTATACGTTGGAAACGTAAACTTGGGCGTATACGCTAGGCGTATACGCTGGGCGTATACGCTGAGACTGCATACTTAGTGAAAATTAAGTATCTTGATCTTCAAAGTTACTGTGTGTGACACCAAATGTAGCCGTGGTTGTCTGTGGGTCCCAGGGACCTGCTTCTTGTTGGAGAAGTACAAAATTTTGTGGTGTTTCATTGGCCCCTCTTTGTTGACGCTTGGAGGAATCGACCCGAGAAGTGTCGACAAAGAAGTGCAAAACACCACAAGCAACTTGATAGAGACAGTGTCTGTTGCCACTTGACTAGACATCATCGCACCGTGTTCAGTAGTACATGGGATTGGGAAAGTGAAATTTGGTAGGAAAATGGAGATTGTGGGGACTAGTAACTGCCCAAGGGATTGTGCTTGGTAAAGTGGATGCTCGGGTGTGCGGCATGCTGATCCTTGTCAATAGCCATTATTTAGTAGACTTGGAATCTAGCCATGCAATGTGCATCCTTTGGCAGAACAAGACTCTTGGTTAGTGTCCAAGAGGACTTGTTGGCAAGGCCAAAGCCACGTGATGATGCGGTGCATTCTTTGGAGGAACAAGGCCCTTTGTTTAGGCGAACCTATTGGCAGAGAGCCAAAGCCATGCAACTGGATGTTTCTTGATTGTTCTTGACATGAGTACTTGGTTTCAAGACAATTGCCTTCCCGCCTGGGGCTTGTGTGGGAAGTGCCAAGGGTCTTTTTTTTTGAAAGAAGTTTTGCTTTGATCTTATACTCATGCTCAAGTGCTATGTTATGTGTTACAATTGCTTTAAAGTGTTACAGTGTGCAACAGCATGCTCAAAGTTTTGAATGTACTAGGTGTATCAAAGGTGTGGCTGAGTAGAGTATGCCGATGAATAGACAGGGGATGTACTGGAAAATGGGATGTACTAGTAAACGGCTTGACTAAGTCTTGCCATGTGTGCTGTGAACAATGTCCCACCTTGTTGCTTATGATGAAATGTGTTCTTGTGAAAAAACCTCTGGCTGTCATCCTGCAAACACAACTCCAAGGAGACAAGAAAACCATGAGTGAATAAGCGAGCTTAGACTTAAACAGCTACAGATGGAACAAAGACACTGGAGGACGGTATATGAATGACAACAATGTTGGTAGGATCATCTGATGGCGATCGATGCAGTGATTCTGATGACGTTTGAACATGGCGGCAGATTGAGGATCCAGAGATGGAATCGCCAGTTTATAGTCTTAGTGGACTATCATGGGTTAGTTTTATGTCATGACCCATTGGACATTGCTTGTTTAGCGTCGTGGCAGACGTTACGTTACTAGTTTCTAGTCTTAGCGGACCGTGAAGAGGCAAATCAGTTTATAGTCTTAACGGACTCTGGCGAGTGCGACTGTGGCAGTTTACTGTCATGCCGGACGGGTGCTAGTTTATCATCATTGCAGAAACTATGTGGTATCAGTTTATCGTCATGATGCCAGGACTATCTATGGTATCAGTTTAAGTCGTGATCCAGAACTATTCTATGGTATCAGTTTACCGTCATGATTCCATGACGAGCTGTGGTATCAGTTTATAGTCATGATCCCAGGACTCGCGCATACCTGAGCTTGTGTTCAAACGTAGAACGATTTTAGGAACAAGTGATTGGTTGGATTGGCAAGCCCATTCCCTTCCATATCAACTAGCTTAAATGCTCTGTTGTCGAATGCTTTAGTGACCAAGTAAGGCCCTTCCCAGTTGGCTGAGAACTTGTCCGAGTGTTCTCGAATAGCCTTAAGTACAAGGTCGCCTTCTTTGATAGGGCGCTTATGAATGTCATGCCGATGTCGTTGCCGTTGCTGTTTTTGGTACCATTCGATCTAATCGAGTGCACGTACACGTTCCTCCTCCACCGAGTCCAGGTCAATGATGCATAGATCATTGTTTTGTCCTTCATCGAGGAGTCCAGAAAGTGTGATCCTTAAAGATGGTACATGTAATTCCAGAGGTAAAATAGCTTCTGAACCATAAACAAGACTATATGGTGTTTTACCTGTTGAAGTTCGATGCATAGTACGGTATGCCCACAATGCATATATCAATTGTTTGTGCCACCTTCTCTTACTTTGGGTAAGCATCTTTTTAAGTATTGTAATAACCATTTTGTTTGTCACCTCTGCTTGCCCATTGCTCTGAGGATAGTAAGGGGATGAAAATGAATGTTTGGTTCCCAGACTTTCGCAAAAGGTTTTGGTTTCGGCACTGCTAAATTATGGCCCGTTGTCAGTGATGATTGTCATAGGAATGCCAAAGCGGTTACAATGTTTTCGAGAATGAAATTGCACACGTGTTTAGATGTAGTTTTTCGAAGGGGAGTAGCTTCTACCCACTTCGTGAAATATTTCATTGTGGTTATGATGAAACTATGCCCCGCAGAAGATGAGGGTGTTATTGGGCCGATAAGGTCGAACCCCCACTTTTGAAAGGGCCACGTGATTTGCGCCGTATGCAACTCATTTGGTGGGACATGGATTAGATTGCTATGTTTTTGGTAGGTACTACATGTCTTAGCCTTGGAGAGACAGTCATATTCCATGTGTGGCCAATAATAGCCTAAGCGTCTTATCTTTGTTGCCATGGCTTTTGGCGCTATGTGTCCTCCGCATAGTCCTTCATGCACCTGTTCAACGATGGTTTGGGCATCGGTACTACCAATGCATGTTAGCAATATGCCTTCGTAGGATCTACGGCACAATGTGTCCCCTACGAGGGTATATTGCTTAGAACATTTTCGTACTGCATCCTTTTGTGCATTTGTTAGATGTCATGGTGTTTCACCGCGTAGAAGGTATTGTTTTATGTCGTCATACCATTCTATTGCGCGTGTTGTACTAACAGATGCAATTGGCAATGTGTCAAGGGTATCGGTTATTGGTTTGACACAATTGATTACAGAGCTTGGTAATGTATGGAACATGTCTGGCGATATGTTTAATGCTAATGTGGCTAACGCATCTGCGATGGTATTATCATTTTTGGAGATGTGTTGCACATCGATGTTTTCAAATCACCTCGTTAGGTGTTTTGCCAAGTCACAGTATGGTTGTAAATGTTGGGCTTTGCAGGTATAAACATCTGTGACTTGGTTTAAGACCAGTTGTGAGTCTCCTCTGACCACAAGCCGTGTGATGTCTAAAGCCAGTGCTGCTGCGAGACCTCTAAGGAGACCTTCATACTCTGCTATATTATTAGTACAACGAAAGTTGAAACGATAAGCAAAGGGTCGGATCTCCTCGGAGGGATAGGTGATGATAGCGGCTACACTTCTACCTCGAGAGGTGGATGCTCCATCAAAGTTTAGAATGGCGTCGTAGTCGTTGGGCACCATGTCTATTGCGCTTACATTCTCATCCGGGAATTTTGGCTCTACTGTCGCTTGATCATGCGTTGGTGACGTGGCCATTTGATTTGCGATGGCTTGACCTTTAACTGATGATTGCGCTATGTAATGCAGGTCAAACTCAGCTATCATGGCTTTCCAGCGGGCTATCCAAATTGTTTCGTAAATGTTTCTTGTTATGGCCCTTAGCACATTATCCTTGCAAATTATGTTAACTTGGTTACAGAAGAGGTAATGTTGCCATTTTCTCAAAGAAAAGACCAAAGCTAAACATGACCTCTCCACGTCGTTGTACTTCTTTTCATGGGCAACTAATGCATGGCTTAAGTAATATATAGGGAATTGCGTCATCTTGTTTCTGGCAAAGCATAGACGCGATTGACAAATCTGAAGTGGCAAGGTAGATGTAAAATGGTTTATCATTTCGGGGTGGATAAACTATAGGCAGTCGGGCAAGTGCCGTTTTAATGTTGTTGAATGCTTCTTGGCACTATGGAGTCCATTCAAAATGGACATTTTTGCGTAACAGGTGATTCATAGGTTTTAGTTTGTCTGTCAGTTTTTCTATGAAGCGCTTGATAAACTGTAATCTACCTTGTAGACCTCGAAGTTTGGTAAGGTTTCCTGGTGGTTTCAGGTTTGTTATGGCCTTAACCTTATCGGGGTCCACTCGTATCCCTACTTCTAAGGCTATAAATCCAAGTTCTAAGGCTATAAATCCAAGCATTTTGCTTGTCTTGACATCGAAGATACATTTTTTTGGGTTAAGTCTCAGTTCATACTTTAAACAATGCTTTAATACTAGGTCAAGGTCTTGTACATGTTTTTCCGATGTTTTTGATTTAACCACAATGTCGTCCACGTAGTCGCTGAGCGATTGTAACATGTAATCGCTAAAGATAAACTTCATCGCTCGTTGATACGTGGCCCCAGCATTCTTGAGACCAAAGGGCATCATTGTATAACAGAAGGTTCCCCATGGTGTCATAAAGGTTGTCCGAAGCTGATGTTCCGGGTTGATGCGTATTTGATTGTATCCCAAGAAGCCATCCATAAAAGATAATAAAGCATGCCCAGCAGTCGAGTCAACAAGTTGATCGATGCTGGGTAGGGGAAAATCATCTTTTATGGTTGCAACGTTTAAATCTCGGAAGTCAATACATAGGCGAATGCTTCTGTTCTTTTTCGAGATAATGACCATGTTGGATACCCATTCGGTGTAATCAACAGCCCGAATGAAACCAGCCTAATAAAGCTTGGTGATCTCATTGCGAACTACTAATGCTACCTCGGGTTTAACCTTTCATGCCTTTTGTTTTACCGGTCTCAATTTCGGATCAAGGATAATGTTGTGCTGGATAATTCGAGGATCTAACCTAGGCATGTCTGTGTAGGACCAAGCGAATGCTTTTATATTTTCCCTAAGCATGTCCTCAATGTTTTTGGCTAATTATGGTTTTAGTAATGTGCTTAATTTTAATATTTTAATTTCCCCATCGGGCATGGTGATGGGGGTTTCGGCCAACGGGTCTTCGGTGATATTTTCGGCTTCTATGTCGAGAGATTTTTTCATACCTTTGTAGTTGTCTATTGTTTGCTATGTTGAGGCTATGACTGCATCGTCCGTTGATGAACTTAAGTGGATGAGGTTTATGTTGATGTCCCTTGCAATTTTGCCATATGATCCATCAAGGATTAATGGTTCGGTTAAATGCTGGCAATCCATCAGGCTTACTCTTGCCAATAAACAGAGAGTAGAATGAGCTAATGGGTATCGTTCTATGTTCTTTGGCAATTTAAATTATGTGTACATGCTTGATGGTGGATTATCGTCACACCGGGACGCATGGCAGTTTAAGGCCGTACCGGGCCGTGGGTGGCAGTTTAATGCCTTACCAGGCTATGGGTGGCAGTTTAATGCCTTACCGGGCTAAATGTAATCCGTGGGTGGCAGTTTAAGGCCGTACCAGGCCATAATGGTAGTTTAAGGCCGTACCGGGCCGTAACGGCAGTTTAAGGTCGTACCGGGCCGTAACGGCAGTTTAAGGTCGTACCGGGCCGTACGTTGTTTGCACTGGAATGTTTAACATAAACACCTGAAATGGGGTTCATAGGGGAATGGGATGTAATAATTTTTGTTTTATTTTAGATATATATATATATATTTTATTATTTTTTGAGCAAATTTCATCAAAAATAAGTAAAAAGGCAAAAAAGAGGTAAAAAGTAGCAAACCGGGAGGCAGCGGCGTCAGCAGCGGCAGTAGCGATAGCGGAGTGCTATATAAAGGGGGGGGGTGTCATTTGTTGTTACTCTAAATCGGCAACGTAATCCTGAGCGTAAAATCTGAGCGTAGACAACCCAGCGTAAGCGTAAACTGTGAAACCCCGGCGTAAGCGTAAACCTAAACTCTGAGCGTAGAAGCCAACGACTAAACCCCAGCGTAGACACAGAGCGTAAAAGTTCAAGCATCAACGTACAGATTCAGACTCCGTTGTAGAGGCTCAGTGTAACTGTCGATCCCAGCGTAGAGGATGCCGAGATGGGAAAAGGCAAAGAAGTGGAAGGCCAGGGAGGGAAGGGTCCTGACTTGACCTTTGCAGAGGAGAGCAAAGCCATGCTACAGTGCCTGCCCAGGCCAAGGATTCCATCGTGGCTTGGATCATCATGCAGGTAGGCTCTGATTCTATCTCTGTTGATTATTTTTTGCTTGTGCATGTTTCATAGCATAGACAGTCTCGTAGAGGGCCTCGGTGTATACGTCGAGCGTAGAGAGTTGGCGTAGAGGGTTTCAGCGTATACGTCGAGCGTGAGTTAGCATAGGCGTAGACTGCCATGGCGTAATTTATTTTCAGTGCACAGCATAAACACTTTTCTTGCACGAAGTGTAGACGATTTTATTAGTGTATATGCTGAAGGTTGTTACGGCGTATACGCTGAGGGTTTCTTCAGCATATACGCTGAGCATGCACAGTTCTATATTTTCAAGTATGGTACAGCATAGACCTGTTTTCATGTAAACTATTTTTGGCGTAAACTGTTTGTTCAGTGTCTAGCGTAGACTATTTACGCTGAAGGCTCCTATGGCGTATACGCTGAGGGTTTCTTCAGCGTATACGCTGACTGTAAACGGTTTGGTGGACAGCATAAACAGTTCATTGTCACCGTATACGCTGGGTTAGGCAGCGTATACACCGAGTGTAAACAGTTTTTGACAGTGTATACGCTGGGTTAAACAGCGTATACGCTGAGCGTAAACAGTTAGCAATTTTTTCTAAGTGTCGGTCTACGATGTGAAATTTTGTTTTTCGTGTCGTTTTGATGCATGACTGATCTTACGGTGGTATTTTGTTTGCTTGCAGGGATACTAAGCCTTTTCTCCTCATTGTTGAGCTCGTTGGGGTGCTAACATGGTTTGGCCCCATTGAGGCTGATGAGCCTACCCCGGATCTAACTGTGGACAACAATGGGGTTTGGTTCAGAGAAGGTGCATGTGAATTTTTGGCCTTCATATTGGACAACTTCAAAGTGGCTATCTAGTCACAACTAAGTGAACTGGTGGCGCGGAGCGTGCTTGAGGCCATGCTGTCGGGAGCCGCAGAGGGTGTCATGGTCTTCATAGAAGACATCGACGAGGGGCCACTTGTGAATGAGGACGGTTCTTCCCGCGGGCCCAAGTCTACACGCCCGTTAGCACGCGTGTGGGCCCGATTGCCACGAGGGGAGGACTACCTCAACAACACTTTATTTGTAGCTACACGCGCACACACGCTATTCCAGAATCCTCCTGGCACAGTGTACCGGGTGGATAGGTAGGACCATTTAAGGTTGTTGTTTCTTTTCGCCGTTTGGTATTTGCTTCTGTTTTGACATCTGTTTATTTGTAGGCCTAAAGTTAACCCAGACGGAACGTGTGTTGAGGATGAAGGGCTTGCTCTTGCTCGCACTGCTCTAGAGGCATTTATGGAAGGTCCCACCCTTCGTGGAGCCATATTAGGTCAAACGAAGGGTGCTATTGTTCATTTTCACAAATAGTTCTCTAGAGCATTCATGATGTGCCAAGCTCGTGGATGGTTGCATGAAGATTGGTCAGACAAGGGACGAGTCTTCCCCCATGATGCTGGCTTAGGCAGCACATCCAAGTCTACAACTGATGGTAAATGACAACATTTTCTAGATGTGCTAACGTGTTTGTTCAACTATCGGGAGTTATACTGATATGATGATTTCGAATTGTATATACAGTTAATGTACCTCCTGGCGGGGACCCTGTCACAACTGGGAAAACTGAGACTACCCTGTTAATGAATTTCGGGGAGGTGACTAAGGCTCAAAAATGGTTGTGTAACCATGCCCCACCATCTATTGTTCGTTGCTTAGACAATGTCGGCCTTATGGAGCTCTTCACGACCCTGAGTCCTGATGTATCAATAGCAGAAATGATCGAGATCGTGGATTCTTTCAATGAGTCTATCTCCTACTATAGCATCTGGATTAAGGATGTTAAGGTAGTGTTCCATCTATTGCCTAAATTCTTTTCGAACTTATTTGGGGTACCGGTAGATGGCATAAGTGTAGTTTTAGACAGGGCTCATAAAGAGCTCCAAACGATTCGTGAATTGGAGGACTGGTTAGGTGTGGCCAAGGGTGCCAAGGGATTCCCAATGCAGGGGAAATCAAAGGTCGAGGAGGTGAATGAATTATATCTCCTATTCAGGGCATGGGTATTCCCCAAATCCATTTCCCAGGTACGAAGTCTTGGGGTCGAAGCTGTACGCGTCATGCGAACTGTCCTAGAAACCGGAATGCGCTATAATTAGGCCCAATTTTTGTTGTCGGGTCTACATAAGGAGATAGTGCGATTAAGTTCGAATGTTAAGGCGCAGTCCCACTTCACCTTTGCCTTCTTTTCCAGTTACCTTCGACGCTTAGCCGAGTTTCTGGTAGTTCGTGCTGACAACAAGTATGTTCTACGGGATCGGGATCAACTATCCTGCTTGTGGATCAGCCACTTATTTGAAACAGCCAAGTCCCAGGATGCGCCCAAGGGAATTGATGAATCCGTGTCTATCATGATAGGGGGGTCATCTGGTACTTCAATCCACACACGTGATAGTTTGGGATTGGAGCCAGACGACGTACACTATACTGCGAGAAGGGCAGAACGGGTCATCAAAGAGACCGTTGGCTAGGCCAAGTCGAAGCTGAAAAGGCACGAACGCCCGATTGAGGAAGCCTCGAATGTCAACGAGCCACGAGTGAAGCGCATAAGATTCAAGATGCCTGGTAAGTAGACTTCGCACACTTGTTGCTTTATTGTTTTCATTTTGTTCATAACTTTTACTTTGATCGCTTACATGCCACTGATACCTTCAGACTTGGTTTGAGAAGTGAGGAAGCAGGCATTAGAGACTATTACAGAAGAGGAGGAGACTAACACAAAGCGAAACACTGAGGAGGAAAATGTGGAGAAAGATCAGGGAAGAGGAACAGAAGAGTTGAAGGAAAACACCACAGAAACTGAGTTGTTGGATGACCAGGGTGGTGTTGATCAAATGTTCAGCAGCTTTCTTAAGGGAAAGCTGGACTTAGGCGATCCCCCAGAAGGTGACAAGGAGCACGGTATGTTTTATTTTTATTTTATTTTATATTGCTTCATTAGTTTTCATTTCTATGGTATTTTATTTTCATATTTTCATTTCTTCCAGACGAAGGCAGCGAAACCAGGACAGTGCGGTTAGACGTACCCATGAAGACGGTTCCCCCTGAGAGGACCATGGAGGTTAGTTCGTCCCACACCCGTGAGCCATTTACTTGGACAGAGATGCCAAGTAAGATGGATTTTGTGGCTGGAATTGCTGAAGAGGTTGTCGAATGAATTCAGGAGGCCCACCCTGAAATAGGTATAAATGTTTTGAATCGTTTGCAGTTTTAGAGTTTCACACCCTGTTTTTGTTGTCTTAACGATTGATCTTTTCGTATGAATAGGTGCCAAACTGAGGTGGGACCCTTCTGAGACCATTAGCATAGAGAGTTTACCCACACTATCCCCAGAAGTGGAGCAGGTGCCAAGACCTGTTTATGAGGAAGTAGCGGAAGGTCTTGTTCACCATGCCAAGTCACTATGGACTTGTAGGCGTTCTATCAAACAGTTGTGGCTGCAGATTCAAGCAAAGGAAAAGGAAGTCTCTGAGTTGTCCATTGAGTGTGACGATCTTAAGGCTAGGTATGAGTTCGCCTCTACCAAACTAAGTGGTGATCGCTCTTGGCGAACGTTTGAGGTCACGTATACTAGGTATTGGAACCTACTGAATCGTCATGCATCTCTGACTAGGAGAATGGCGGAGCGTAAAGCCCAAATAGATCTCCTGAACCTCAAGTGTCAAGATTGGAAAGCTTTCACTTCCAAGGTACGCAAGTGGGGTCAGGATGAAAAGAACCACAAACATCATTACAAGAGGTCGTTAAAGGAAGTGTCCATTGAAAAATGCCAACTAGAAATGTTTGTGGAGGGTTTGGGTTTGCGCTATGCTTTTGATACTTTTGCCCAAAACACAACTGTTGAGATGGAGTCACCTACAAGGGTGATTACAACTGCTTCTGGGGAAGTGTCTATGGGTGAATTTCCTCGAAAGCGTCCTACCTGGTCCGCTGTCAACAAGGGAAAGGCCTTGGCAGACGTCGACCTAGGCCTTGATGGGACAGATTGGACTAGTGTCTCAAAAGAGGAAATCCTTCGTCGGCTGGAATTTGGCTTAGGGGGATCTCCTATGGTAAGCATTTTGCCATTATGAAATTGATTTGCTAAATAATGTTTGAAATTTTGGCATTCCCTTATTCTTACATTGATTGTCTCCTTTGTCTTTTCAGGATGAAGGTGGTGATGATGTCCAAGAGGCTGGCCCCAGTGGAGCGGGGGCCCCTGATGCTGGCGGATCCAAAGGGGATGATCCTCCCATCCCAGACACTTAGTTTTTAGTTTTTTTTTTAGTTTTTTTTCTTTTTAGTTTTCTTTTTTGTAGAACTGTTCTGATTCAAATTGATACGGGAATTGAAAATTGAAAATTTTGAGGTATTTTAAACAGATGGATGAAAACAGTTAACTGTTGTGATTGTACATCAATTCATGTATAAAATTTTTTTTGTTGATTTTGAGTTTAATTGCACACACGACATGACAATGTAAAATGTTTTGGTTTATTTTTCTGTTTTAAGTATAATGCACGGATGTAATTATAAATGATAAGCGAAAAGGAAAACAAAGTATAAGTGTATGAACTAGTTTAGGGTCATTTCGGGCCGGATTTGCACTAGTTTAAGGCCATTTCGGGCCGCATGCTTAGTTTAAGGCCATTTCGGGCCCTAGTGTAAGTAAAGGACATTTCGAATGACACAGGCAGATTTCTCTTTTGACCGACCATTGCTGGTCATGGCTAGTTTTATGTCATTGCGGACATGATAGTTTAACGTCATTTCAGACTATTTGTAGTTTAACGTCATTTCGGACAGTTTGAGATGGTATTATTTTAATAATTTTTTGGTTCTTTTTATTTTTACGTTAGGCGATGTATCAACTGGTATGATTCTGTATTCAGCGTCCCCTTCGCTGATCATGTTGAATGGTAATTCAGCCCAAGGGACATCTGATGGAGTGGTTCCCGTGTCAGTGTTTTCTTGCGTTTCGGTATTTGTTGTGAGTTCTGTGTTAGTTTCTAATTGAGGATGTGTATGTACAATGTCAAGCGCAGGTATTTTTGTTCTGGGTGGATCTTGTTCTGTGTTTAAAGGATTTCCACTTACCGGTTGTTGCTCATTTATGTCGTTTCGTTTAGGCTCTTCGAGCTGAACCTCTGAACCTTGGTCCATGTCCATGGATGATGAAATAATAGGTGTAGGAGCCTCCCCGTGTATGATGATTTCACTGCCTTCATAAGGCAGATGAATCTCTTGGTGTATAGGGGATGAGATCGCTTTCAGTTGGGCCAACCAGGGCCTTCCTAGTATTAGGTTAAATCCTGGCATTTCATCGATTACTACGAAGTCGGCGGATGTGGGGAATTGATCCCCTGCTATGAAGTCTAGGTTGATTGTGCCCTTAACTGTCACGTGCGATTCGCTGAATGATTTCAGGTATATGGTGGTAGTCGGTCTGATTAACTCTGTAACCTCTAGCTGTTCAACGATGGGATATGGTACTACGTTTGTGGCAGCTCCATCGTCTACATGGACCCTATGTATTTTGAATTGGTTCACCCGTATTGTGATGAACATGGGGGCTGTTGTTATCTCCCCTATTTTCTTATCCACCTTGATATTATCGTTGTGGAAACTTAATGGTTTGGAGGTTGACCCTTGGGGCGAGTACATTACCGCGTGAATGGAGGGTTCATTTGGAGGCAAGTCCTCGCTTACTGGGATCGATGTTAACATGCGTACCAAAGTTTCACGATGTGTTTGGGATGTTAGAACTAAGTCATACAAGCTTAGTGAAGTGTTCTTTTGCTTGAGTGCTTGTGTGACTTGTGTTAAAGCTGTTGCTAAGTCTTTACTGTTGGGCGCGTTTTTATCGACGGTGATTGGGTCCATTGGGCCCAATAGTTTTATTTCATGCTTTGTTGGTCCGTCATTTGTGCTCGAAACCGTTGTCTTGGACATATCATGTTTTTTGGATGATTCACCCTCGTGGCCTGTGTTTGGTTGAATGTTAGGTGGCGTCATGGGTACGACGTTGAGTGGAGTGGGTTTAGGTGGCCCTACAGCTAACCGTTGACGCTCTTTCTCCAAGCGTTCACGCGTAAGCCTATCTACTAAGCGTTCTCGTGTGTGGCGTGGGGGTGGAGCTGGTCTTAGAGCCTCGGGTTGCCTTGGGATCCATACCACATAAGGAGTCAGGTGAGGTTGCTGTTGGATGACCGGATGTGGTTGAGCAGAAGATTGACGAGACATCTTGATGACGTAAGAACTAGGTTTACTTTGCGTTTGTGAGGTGGAGGCTTGGTAATCATTAGGACTTTTGGGTGTTCTAATGACATATGGGGTTGGTTTAGGCAGAGGTTGGACCTCCGCTATTGCGACTGCGGGTGGTACTCAGACTATGTAAGGGGTAGGCCGAGTAGGAGGGCTTGACAGACTTGAGGTAGTGACGGCGGGAGGTACACGCACCACGTATGATTTTTTGCGTGACGTGGTGTTAGATGTTGCTACGGCTGAGGGTACTCGGATGACATATGGCTGCTGCGGAGCATATGATGGCTGAGGTATGGATGTTGATGCAGCAGGAGGAATGCTAACTACAAATGGCTTGTTAGGGGTTTGTTGCTCATGATTAGAGTAGACAGTGTTAATGTTAGGTGTTTCAGGTTCATTATCTAAGTAGATTGTGTTAATAATGTACGTCGCCTCCTTGGTATTCAAAGGGTCTTTGTAGACACCCATAGCCTGGTTCTGTGGTTGGACCGGGTTGGCCTCATCAAAGGTGATTTGGCCTCCATCGATCATTCATTATATGTCTTGCTTCAAGGTGAAACAGTAATCCGTGCCGTGCCCATTACGTTGGTGATAGTCGCAGAAGCGATCCATTCTAAAACCTTTGGGTACTGGAGGCTCATCCGGTGTTGCTAGGCTTGGGTTCTGAACTAGTTGATAGAACCGATCATGTCTCTGGATGGCCGTAGGGGATAACTGTTTGTGTTTCATTAACCCAACCTTCAGGAGTTAATCAAATAGCTGGGATGGCTTCATAGGCAGTGGCGTGTATTGGGAGGGTTCTTTCCTCTCAAAGTTTCTCGTACGGTTTTGTGTTGGGTTCTGCGATGATGATGATTTTGGCGTAGTTGTGGGAGCAGGTTTAGTATAATTAGTAGGGGCTATCGGCAGTTTGTTTTGTTGCGCCATATTTGCTTATTGCGTTTCCACTATTGTCGCTATAGTTGCTTTAGCCTTCTCTTTATCTTTTTTACTGTGTTAATTTTTGAAGGCTAAATAGGCAGGATCATGGCTATTTTGAGCCACCTCTTCTATATATTTAATCTGTACAAAGGCTTGGTTAAGGTTACGCGCATTAAGATAGTATAACTTGGATTTGAAAAAGTCATTAACAGCCCCTTTTAAAATGGTGAGCAAATATGTCTGAGGGATTGGCTCGTGTAGCTCATTGAGAGCAGCACTCCACCTCTGAATGAATTTTTGCACAGGTTCTAGCTGTGTGTGCTTAACCTGTATAAGGCTATCCAATGTCTCCATAGGTTTCAAGTTATACTTGAACTGGTCACGAATTGATGTAACAGTTCTTCCAAGGAAAATATGGAATTCCTCAGCAAGGCCCAGTACCAATCAAGTGCTCTCCCTGCGAGGGACATAGGGAACACTCGCAAAATGGCATGGGGCCATGCCTGGAGTAATGCGCATTCTAATCTAAATGTTATGAGGTGAGCATTGGGGTCTATTTCCCCATTATATTTAGTTAGTGTAGGCGACGATATACCTTTGGGTAAAGTTAGGGGCGGGATGGAAGGGCTGATGGGGTCATCGTGGTAAAAGTCCACTACCTTCAACTCTCCGTCAGCGGCTGTTTTGAGGCGTTTGACCTCATCAGTTAGTTCTTGCATTAGTTTTTTAGCATCTGCCCAGTCTTGAGCGCTAGGCGAGGTGGCAGCTTGGGGATGTGGTATATTGTACAGATTGGATTGTTGGGTAGTAGGTTGGAAGGCTGAAAGCTGTGCAGTTGGCGATTGTACTTGTGGAATGTTCATAGCGTGTGGCACTAGGGATGGCACATTATAGGTGAGAGGTTGTTGTTGCTGTGGTTGCGGCTGTACTTGGGGGATGTTGGCCGGTGGAACCGTATGAGGTGACATGTTGTAGTGAGGGGGTTGATGTGATTGGACACCCATCGCTGCCCATTGTCTGACCACATTTTGTGAAGGGACTCCCTGTTGGGTTACGGCGGTGGAAGGGGCTCCGTGCGTTTAGATGTGGGGGATGTAATGAGCAGACATAGATGCTGGTATCACATGTGGCATCCCGATCACGTAGGGTGGGAAGGTTGCTCCCACGTTATTGTAAGGGGGTGGTACTTGCGAGGATGGGCCCGTGGCTGCAGCGGGTATGATGGCGAGAGGGAGTGTACTGATTTGCGGGTTGGTTGGAGGAGGAACATGAACCAGCGCTAATGTTTCTAGCGGAGGTGCTTGTGCTTGGGTGAATTTGAGGGGTTGGAGGGGCATGATTTCCCCTGTGCCTGGATGAAACATGGGGTTGAGATGGGTTTGTGGGTCAAGGGTGTGATAGGATTCTTCATGTTCGGATTGGGCAACGAACTCATCCTCGTCTTCCGGTTGAGGATCTACTGCAGGCTGATCCCGAGATTGACTCCTTTGCAGGAGGAGTTGTGTGATGAGCTCAGAGTAAGGCTCTGGGATAGGGATGACATCGTACGGGGAAGGAATGAACTCTTGCCCTCCCCTGTAGAAGAGTTCGTACTGCCTCTTGACTTTTATTTTGGTTTGGTCCACGGCTAGGCCGGCTTGTATCTTCATGCATATGAAGTTGTATTGGTCTTGGGTTATGACGTTGGATGATGGGTTCCTCCCTTGCAACCTGAGGGATCGGCGAGGCCCCGCTGTGGGTTGTACTGCTAGCTATTGGACCACGGGCTGTTGGACAGCCATGGTGCCTACGATGTCGGTGACTTGGCTAGTTGTAGCGGTGGTGCTTGCAGTGTTCATGATGACCTGTTGAGGATATGACACGGTGTAGGGATGTGAGATTAATGTACTAAATGCAGCGTAAACCTACGTGGTAATGTACAACGTATACACTTCAACATCTGGTGTATAACGACAGTGTAGACAGCGTATATGTATGCAGCGTATAGGGTCAGCGTAGACAAGTCTACGGCATAAGTCGTACAGCGTATATGCTAAGCAGTGTATATAGCGTTAGGGTGTAGCGTAAACAGGGTTACAGCATGTAGAGTGTAGCATATACCGGATGGCAGCGTAGACAAAATCTATGGCGTAAAGAGTGCAGTGTAAACAGAGCAGTGGGGACAAAGTCAGTGTACAGTGTAGATGAGGTCTACGGCGTAAAGAGCATAGCTTAAATGGACAGCAGCGTAGACAAAGTTTGCAGTGTAAAGCATGTAGCATATGGTTAACAGCGTAGATGCTTGGAGACTTGCAGATGGTAAGTTTTAACAGGAGCAGCGTAGACGTTGAACAGCGTAGATGCTGGATAGTTTGCAAGCGGTGAGTTTTAAATTGAGTAGCGTAAACGCTGGGAGGTTTTCAGAAGAAATCGGTGTATGGTCAGTGGCATAAACCCTCTAAAGCGTAAACGCTGGGAAGCTTGCAGGTAAGGTTTTAGGTAGAGGCCCTCCTTCTAGCGCCAATTTCTGTACCGTCCGAAATCGTCAGTCTCCGGCTGGAAGGAAACAGGGACCGTGGGATCACCGGACACGCACAAAAGACTCTACCTTCGCCTGAGGGTGAGCTGGAATGAACGAAGGCAGAGTACCTTGAGTGGTCCGCACGCAGATCAGACAAGGATTTCCCCGAACGTACACCGAAGTGCTATACGCTGGGTTATACGTAAACAGCGTAACAGGTGTAAATCAGAGCGTAAACAACGTAATTGATGTGAATAGAGTGTAGACGTAAACGAGCGTAAACAGAATCTATGCAACAATTAATGCAAAATGTAAATGATTTTGGGAAGAAAATGTAACAATAGCATTACAGAATGAGAGTACAATGCACCAGTCTAACGCAGTTGTGACTGGGACACAAGGTAGATGAAAAGCCCCGGTGGATGCAGGGATGACTGTGGGCTGGTTCGCACTGTAGGCACAGCGTAGAGGCTGTATGCTTAGTGTATAGGGTTGTCTAGCGTATGAGGTTTTTTGCCACCAGATGAGACTGGGTTGTCTCATCCTTTCCCTCCTTCTACATCGCCATCAACTGTTCCTAAAGTGTATACACCATAGCAACAACCCACGAACGTTACTTGTGCTATTGCTGCCAACAGCAGTGAGAGGCCTCCTCAACATAAAAATGTCCCTTCTTTAGAAATGACCCTAAGAAGGGACAACACAATTCCAAGGCCACTTTATCCTCAAACTTAGCATAAGTCCAACACTGTGGTGCACCCTTCTCTTCGAACCCAATGCCTCATGTCACTTCATCAAGGCCACCAGTTAACAGTCCAACAACCATATGGCCCAATAAACACAGGCATGGAGGGAAATGTCCCTATCCTTGCATACCATCTAATGGTCCCAAATATCATAGTGGGTCAACTCTTTATCCAGGAACCACATCTCATAAATTTCCCCACTATACTTACTATAACCAAGTGTGTGGAGCCCAATGGGGTAAGTATGACCGAGTCCCAATATTTCCAACATGCAAGGATTCTCATCTTTTAACTATTAATCCTTGCCATGCTCAACCATGTAGTTATGGGGGATACCCCCCATTCTAATAATAAGCAAGATTAATAAATAATTTTCATTTTCTTTAATTTTACAACTTTTTGTTTTCTAGTTTTTCATTTTTCAATTTCTTGTTTTATCATTTTTTATTTTTGTCTTTTTATGTTTTTATAAGTAATCTCATCTACGAATAAAACACTCATGTGGCTCGTTGGTTGAGGTGTGTTTTATGTTATCGAGTTTTGAGTGATCAATTAAGTGGATAGTAAGCCCATTACACCCACTCATCCACTCTACAAATAAGAGGTTCTGTTCGAGGGTATAGTGACATTCTTGACATCATTAAAACTTAAAATAAATTTTGTGTTCATTGTACTTGGAATGAAGAAGGATGGATCAAGAGGGAATGATTAGTGTGACATCAAGGGGACTTGTGAATTCTCTTTGGTGACATCTGTGGAAGTTATCATGCAACGTGGTTGTACTAAGATCCTTGTAGATCTAACAAAAAATGGAAGTAAGAGTAATCAAAAGGGCACTAAAAAATCCAATGCTATTCTAGGGGGTTCCACTAGAAAGACATGCACCCATGTTTGATGGTTGGTAGCTTCTCTAGATTCAGCAATCAAAAAAAAGGGGAAAGAAGAGAAAAAGAAAAAGAAAATAAAATTGCCACAAAAAAAATCACTCCTCCCTTGAATAAAACGCCAAGTGATCGTACGCCTTGTTGTTATGGTACTCTCATAGTCACTCATCATGGGATGAACTAATGCAGTGTCACTGATCAACAGAATCGACTTGGTTCTAATCTTGGAATGACGTGTTAATGACACATTAATCATGCTTTACACACAGGATTCATTGTGCCCTGGATCTATTACCTCATATCCCAATCTCTATAATCCCTTCTATTCCCTGTCTCATCTTGCTGTTCATGTAATTGTTACTGGTGTCTCGTGTAACGTAGAATTCATACCTCATCCTGATGATTTCTACATGTGTGTGTTTTATGAAACTGGTATGGATTACATTTAACCCTTCTAGTGCCTATGGACATTTTAAGGGGTGGTTACGCAAGGGCATTATAGGTTGGAACCTGCTTTGGGGAGGACCCACTTGCATGACTTTTGCAATTTGTACTTGTTGCATACCACCACATCATCTTATACCCTCTGAGTACTTCATTGCCAAATCTATTCTTTCCTTTGTCATCATTTTATTAAACGTTCCTCAGAAACCTGGTCCGACATTAAACTTTTAGGGAAACTTCCTTGAAAAAAAATTTCTAACTCTAAAATCACACTAAGCAAAGAATTCAACATTTATTAAATGCAATGAGTAAGGTATGAAATCATTGAATGTTTTTCAATAACCTTACTAACAATTGATCTTTGTGTAATTATAGGTGGCCCCTAAAAGAAGACGACAAGGAGGACCTTCTCAAGGTGCAACCGAAAGACCAGGGGAAGGCAGAGGCCAAGGACTTCATGCAGAACATGTAGAGTAGAAGGCACAATTACTCAACATCCATCATGGAACTGCTGTTATTGCATAACCTATCCAAGCAAAAGGTGGAGAAGTCAGGGCCCAAGCCTACAAAGAGGAATGAAAGCTATTTACGGCATAACATGTCAAGGCCAATCAAGTGTTCTCGCAACTGCCATGTTCATGGAAAGTGCCGACTCCATCAAACATTGGAACATCAGCATGGATGGCTCATAATCTTTGGATAGAAGATGAGAAACGTCAAGCGCTTCTTCAACGGTATCAATCTCAGAAGCTTGATCATGTAGAAAAAAGGAGAGGCACCCATAGAGGAGCTACCACTACCATGAACCCCATGAGTTCCACAAGTTTTATCTTTTGTGTCTATGTCCAAATTCTGTTTAATTTTCCACTGTGGCATGAATAAATTCCTAATCAGTCAATAATCCCATACCTATCCACTGTGTAATCAATTGAACTTGTTCCTCACTTTCTTTGACTTGAGGATGAGTTGTTATTCAGTCGTGGGGGTATGATGAGTCATGGTCTGTCAGGCCTAGTTATCGGAGCCGCGATATCGCATCAGCGATATCGCAGCCTGCCTCAATTTCTATAAATAAGAGGTAACTTTCCTTGTTCTAGGCANTATCTCTCATCCTTAAACTCTTGTTAAACACGGAATGAGTACAACTTGATTACGAGCATTTAAGTGTGACTAGTTAGTAACCCAGTAGCATACCTAGGATCTGCGCTTGGTAATCCTAGTGGTAGTCGTGCACGAAGTCCAAGATGTGTACAGATAGTTAAGGAACGAATGCTCATCGCACTTAGGCTAGCTAGATTCTCTCTCATCCTTTCTGTCTTAGCTTAGTTAATATTATCTTCCATTGTCTTTAGGAGTAGCATTAGCATAGAAACATATCATACACCTCACTCTAAACTAAACCATACGTGAGAAAGCTCATACTAGTCTAGGTGGGAAGACATCGAACTGCGACCTAAAGCTAAGTATCTAGATGCCACTACTAGTCCATCTATGGAGTTCGACCAGATCACGCATGTAACGCTCGTATTCATATGGTTGACTGTAGGGGTACCTCACCACTCATCACAAAGTTACAAGTTTGTTAAAGTTTTATTAATGAAAAAGAGACTGCACATTCCTAGAACAAGGAAAACCATAGAGTTTGTGGATGGGTGGATGTTGTGGATGAAACACCACAAAATTTTGAGCTTAGTACTTCTCCAACAAGAATCAAGCTAAGTCATGATGATCCCCAGCATGACTGAAGCCCAAAGACCTCGCAGAAAGCTTCAAATGGAGTCGAACTGAGCAAGAAATAGTTCCCCGGGACCTACAGAAGACTACGACGACATCCAGAATCAAATCCGTCATTCTTAGCTCAAAATACGTGATTTTACTGAGTATGCAGCGTGCACGCCCAGCGTGCGACTCCAAAGACCACCTAGAATAGGCACTCTAGAGCAAGACTTTCACAAGGCACCAACTCTCAGAGACAGGGCAATGGTTAGGTGTTATCATGGGCTCAAGAAAATTTGGTTTTGACCTCAAAACCATGCACTTTGGGGTTCATACGTCGAGCATGTGTATCCTGTACGCTCAGTGTGTACGCCCAGCGTGTATGCCCATCTTGTACACTCAGCATATACGCCCGACGTGTACGCCCAGCGTGAACCATCCAGCATGCAACACAACGTATATCAGTAGAAGACATCAGCAGAACCATGTCAGATCAAGTCCAAAAATATCTGCAAGCAGCACTCTCGTGATATCTGAGTCCAAACTCGAGGGACGAAATGGATACTCCCTATTATAACAGTAGTTTGTAAAAATAAATTCTTTTATTTTAGTCAAGTCTATATGCTGAATTCACATGCCAGCGTGTACACATCGGCGTGTAGCAGCACATGTTGGCATGCAACACCCTGCACACTTATAAAATTTCATTCGATTGCACCCGGTCGACGCTACACATGTCATCCAACCTGAAATTCCAGCATCCCACAGCCAATCACCCCATCCTAGATTCGAATTTAACGCCAAAAACTTGTACAAAAACTGGGATTTTTGACCAGATCAGGGTTCAAAAATTAGAGAAAATATTGGTAAGAATCTAGGCAATCCACATTGATAACATTCGCAACATCCACCCTATACGCTGGACTTGGACCCTACACGCTCGGCATACAGCCTCTACGCTATGCCTGCAGTCTGAACCAGCAAGCTATCACACCCCTGCATCCATTGAGGCTTTTCGTCAGCCTTGTGTCAGATTCACAACTACGTCTAGACCGGTGCATTGTAATTTTTATTATCCAATAGTATTGCTGCATTTTTAGTCAAGATTTGTTACAGTTTTCGTTCGCACTTTTTTTTCTCTTGTTTACATTCGTGCACGCTGATTTACATTTTTCATACCATTTACATATAACCCGGCATATCGCGCATTGGCATATGTTCGGGAAAATCCTTGTCTGATCCGCGTGTGGACCACCCAAGGTACTCTACCTTCGTCGATTCTAGCTCACCCTCAAGCAAAGGTAGGGTCTTTTGTGTCTGTCTGTAAATGTCTCAGCGTACACTCCATTCCAGCCATTGACTATTTCAGACAGTACAGAAAATGGCGCTAAAAGGAGGGCCTGAAACTGTCTGAATCTAGCTTGATCTCATACATCTGCTCCTTGTACTACCAATCTACTACCAGGCATCCTGAGACTCAGCAATTTCGAACCCCCAAAATCAGTATCCTTTTCTGCAAACATTCTCAGCGTCTACACGCTGTAAACATTCTCAGTGTCTACACGCTGCAATCATCAAACCTGCAGGCTGTAGACTTTATCTGCACGCTGACTGTTCTTGCACGCTGTAGACTCTGTCTACACGCTGACTGTTCCTGCACACTATAGACTCTATCTACACGCTGATTGTTCTTACACGCTGATTGTTCTTACACGCTGTAGACTTTGTCTGCATGCTGACTGCTCCTGCACGTTGTAGACTCTATCTACACGCTGATTGTTCCTGCACGCTGACTGTTGCAGTCTGCACATGCTGTGATCAGCCCCCTCACACTCACAATAGTACCTGTACACTGTACGCCGAGCACTCTGTCCGTACTTTCATACTGAACCAAATTTTCATACTTTCATACCTCGTCGATCGATACCTCAGGCTACAAGGGAAAAATCCATCATTTAACGTAATCACACAAGAACAATATAATTTCATATGCATAACAGTGGATCAAACTGAAATGGAGGTCAAGAGACAATATGAACTATTTCATAGGGGAGGACATGAGTTCATCCCTTCCCCGTATGACATTATCCCTCTCTCCGAGCATTATTCTGAACTTATCTCACAGCTCCTCCTAGCCAGGAATCAGTCCTTAGACCAGTCAATGGAAAATCCTCAATTGGAAGAGGAGGATGACTTTGGAGCGCAGTTTGAACACGAAGATTCATACCATACCCTTAGCCCACAAACTTACATGAATCCATTGTTTCACCCATTCATGGGAGAAACTACGTTCCTCCAGTCACTTAGAACCACTCAAGCAGTTTTGCCTCAACAAGAAGCCTCTACCCTCATTCCCACTCTCCTCGCGAATGATAACCAATTCAACATACCCATCACCACTGTTCCTCCAGTCGCCACGTTACCCCCCCTCTTGCAAATACAACCCCAACCACAACCCCACAACCCAATGTAGGAGCAACCTTCCCACCCTGAGTGATCGGGATGCCATATGTGATACCTGCTTCTACATCTGCCCACTATATACCACAAGTCCAAACCCAAAGAACACCCTTCATCACTTCCAGTCAACAAGTCCAAAGTGTTCCTTCGCAAATCATGACTGGACAGTGGGCTGGGACAGGTACATAAATGTATCAACCCTCTAGCTATAACATACCACCTCCTACACTTCCTCCCATGAATATCCCTAAATTACAGCAACAACAACAAAAACAACCCTTTCCTTACAGTATGCCACCCTTAGTAGCACCTACCATGAATGTTCCACAAGCCCAACCTCCAACCACTCAACTTTCCTCTTTCCCACCCACCATACAACAATCTAACTTGTATACTACACAACAGAATCAATCTGCCATCTCACCTAGTGCCCAAGACTGGGCTGACGCCAAAAAATTGATGCAAGAGCTAACCGACAAGGTCAAGCGCCTCAAAATAGCCACCAACGAAGAGCTTAAGATAGTGGATTTCTATCAAGATGACCCTATCAGCTCTTTGGTTGCACCTTTAACGTTACCTAAGGGTGTTACCTTACCCACGTTGACTAAATACAATGGGGAGACAAACCCCAACACCCATATTATAATGTTTAGATTAGAATGCGTGTTACTTCAGGCGTGGCCACATGCTATTTTGCAGGTGTTCCCCATGTCCCTCATAGGGAGAGCACTTAACTGGTATCAGGCTTTGCCCCAAAACTCCATATCTTCTTTGGAAGACCTACTACACTAGTTTGTCACCAGGTTCAAGTATAACCTGAATCCTGGAGCAACACTTGATAGCCTGATATAGGTCAAGCAAGCACCGCTTGAACCTGTACAAAAATTTATTCAACAATGGAGTGCTTCCCTCAATGAACTACATGAACCGATCCTGGAGACTTATCGTCTCACTATTTTAAAAGGGGCCGTTAACAATTTTGTGAAGTCCAAGCTATACTATCTTAACGCACGCACGCTCAATCAAGCATTTGTACAAATAAAGAACATAGAGGAGGCAGCCCAAAACAGCCATGACCTCGCCTATTCAGCCTTCAAAAACCAAAACAATAAGAAAGACAAAGAAAAGGCTAAAGCAACTATAGCAGCAGTAGTGGAAACACAAGAAATGAGTATGGGACAACGAGGTAAACCGCCTACTGCCCCAACTAACTATGCTAGACCTGCTCCCGCTACTGCACCCGAACCGTCCACATCACAAAATCCTATGCCAGGTCGTGCAAGAAACTTCGAGAGGAGAGACCCCTCTAAATACACATTGTTGCCCATGAAACCCTCACAATTGTTTGACCAATTCCTGAAGGCTGGGCTAATGAAACATAAACAGTTGTCCCTGGCAGCAATCCAAAGACATGATGAATTCTGTTAGTTGGTCAAGAACCCAAGCTTGGCAATGCCAGATGAGCCTCCAATTCCAAGGGGCTTTAGAATAGACCACTTTTGTGATTATCATCAACGTAAAGGGCATGGCACTGATTACTGTTTCACCCTGAAACAAGATATTCAACGGATGATCGACAGAGGTGAGATTACTTTTGACGAGGCCAACCCAGTCCAACCAGAAAACCAGGCCATGGGCATATATAAGGACCCTCTAAATACTAAGGAGGCCCCATACGTGATTAACACCATTTACTTAGACAATGAACAAGAAACACCTAGAATTAACACCATTTACTCAGATAATGAACAACAAATACCTACGAGACCCTTTGTAGTTCGTATTCCTCCTACTGCACAAACATTCACACCTCAATCATCATACTCTCCATGCAACCTACCCACCTCGCAAAAACCCTATGTCATCTGAATACCCCCTGCGGTGGCAGCCTCTACTATGCCACCAAAACCATATGTGGTGCGTGTACCTCCCGCCGCTAGTACCACAAACACGCAACCCCCTACCCGGCCCACTCCCTATGTAGTCCAAGTGCCTCCTGTGATTGCAACTACAGAGACACAAGCCCCAACTAGGCCTACCACATATGTGGTCAGGATACCCGAACATCTTGATAACCATCAAGCCTCCACCCTGCAAACACAGAATAAATCGACCGCATATGTAGTTAGGGTGCCCAGGCAGCCTGACACTCAACCATCTTTGACCGCCCAATCGCAACCTCCTCCTACTCCATACATCATACGGGTTCCTAAGCAACTAGATATTCAGAAACCAAACGTTCCCCTACGCTACATGCGGGAGCGCCTGGCAGATAGGCTCACACGGGAACGATTGGAGAAGGAACGTCAATGGCTTGCCTTAGGACCCCCTAAGACTACTCCACTAAGCCTAGTACCCATGGCATCACCTACCAATGAACCGAGTACAAACTATATTGAAGAATTATCAGGAATACATGATGCATCTAAATCAATGGTCACGGAAGAAAACGTCAAACCAGCTACACAAGAGATAAAATTGCTGGGCCCGATGGACCAAGTAACCATTAATAAACATGCACCTAACAGTAAAGATTTAGCAACAGCCCTAACACAGGTCACGCAGGCACTCAAACAGAAAAAAACTTCACTAAGCCTATATGACCTGATATTAACCTCTCAAACTCATCGTGAAGCCCTAGTGCACATGTGGACATCGATTCCAGTAAGCGAAGACTTACCCCCAAATGAACATTCCATTCATGCGGTAATGTATTCGCCGCACGGATCGACTTCCAAATCACTAGGCTTCTACACTAATGACATCAAGATTGATAAGTGAAACACCACTAATTTTGGCCTAGCACTTTTAGACAAGAATCAAGCTAAGTCATGCTACTGCCCAACATGAGTACAACATGAACAAACTTGGAGGCCTCCAAAACAACCCTCGATGGCCCATGATTCAATAGGTAAGGTTCCCCCGGGCCCACAAGCGACTGCACCAACTTCCAGCATCCAGAATCAAAAGTTTCAGGTTCAAAATATTTGGTTTTAGCTATGTACACTTTGGTTACTTTTTCAGATGCTGCACAACGTAAGGATCAGCGTCACCAACTTTTGGAGCCCCGAAATTGAGTTAAAATAGGCCGAAATCAAGCACAAGGACCCTCCATGACCTTCACCAAGGTCCTTAGCAGCTCCCAGCCTCCAGAAAATCAAGATTAGGGCCTCAAATGTGCCATTTTGACTTGGTGACGCTAGGGTTACTTTTTCAGATGTTGCACAGCGTAAGGATCAACATCACCAACTTTTAGAGCCCCAAAACTGAGCCAAAATGACTTGATTTCAAGGGTGCAAGTCATCCTTAGGGTCCACTATTGATAACTATGGGTTCCAACCTTCAAAAATTCTAAATTTTAAGTCAAAATTGCAAGTTTTGGAGGTCACATTGCAGGTCACACTACAGGTCATGCTGGGCAGTCAAATTTCTCTTGTTGTACATTTTATTATAAATCCCCATTTGTGGGCATGTCAAGCCCTCATGGTCTAAAACACAACAAAAAAAATATAATTTTTCAAGCAGGCCAGAGCCGAAGCTAACCCTCCTAAATTTTCTTTAAATTTTTTTATCACTTGAGGGCTTGTTTTTCTAATTTGTTTGTATTTTTATGGGCTTGAATGACCCAAAAATTGTAAAATACATTGAATTTGGTCAAAGAAGGTAAATATCCAGCACACATCCAACTCATGCACAACTATCCAGCACACATCCAACTCATGCCAACTATGCATGGGACACATGTCACTAGATCTATTTTCCTCTCATCTCCCAACCATTGATTCCATTCTTAAAAACCCTAGCCAAACCATAGCCCAACCCTATAAATACCCTATTAGTTCACATAAACGAAAGGGTCAAAAGGACAAGAAGAAGAAGAAGAAGATTGGAAGAGGCAAAGATTGGAGAGATTGGCAATTCTGAAGGAGGATAGAACTTGCAATCCTTGGGTGCTCGGTACATCTGATTGTTGGCTTCCAAGTTTTTCTCACGTTCATCCCATTTCATTGTCACATCATCATGTCATATCATTCTGGGGCTAGGCGTTTGACTTGCCATCCACACTTGTGCAACTATGCTTTGACCGGTGCATATTCCTGTTTGAACAATACAATACAGTTTCATCATTGCCTCCTATTTACATTATTTACTTTGGTTTATGCTTTGTTTACAATATAACTCTATTTATGCCTTATTTATAATTCAGTACACTCTGTTTACATTTCGTATCTCCGTTTGCATTCTGTTTACATCCCGTTTACAATAACCCCAGCGCTAGCCATAGCTTACGCTCGGGGAAGTCCTTGGTTGATTTGCGTGCAGACCATCCAAGGCACTCTGCCTTTGTTTATTTTTCCAGCTTACCCTAGGGCGAAGGCAGGGTTAGCTGTGGCTGCCCGACGATCTCTTGGTGTCTGTTTCCCTTCCAGCCTTACATCGATGATTTAGGTCAGTACAATGAGAAAATAGGAGAAGTGACAACTGCATCCATGTTTATAACCATACAAGTAAATCAATTTAAAATACATCGAGTGCATGTAGATGACGGGGCCACCACAAACGTAATACCCTACCCTATCATTGAAAAATTAGGGCTTACAGAACTAATTAGACCGACCACCACCACATGCTTAAAATCGTTTAGTGGATCACGCGTAGTAGTAAAAGGTACTATAACTATGGACTTTATAGCAGGGGATCGATTCCCCACATCAGCTAACTTCATCATCATTGACGAGATGCCAGGGTTCAATCTAATATTAGGAAGACCTTGGCTCGCCCAACTCAAAGTAGTCTCTTCCCCCATACATCAAGAAATTCACCTGCCTTATGAAGATGGTGAAATCATTATACACGGGGAGACTGCTACACCTACCATCTCGTCGCATACAGATACAAACCAAGGCTCGGAAGTTAAGTTCAAAGAGCCTAAACAGGATGACAAAAATGAAAAAAAAAGTCACATGCAACCAGTAAACAATGATATATTAGACGTAAATGAAACTTTACCCAACGTAGAAACACCCGGACTTGAAACAATACATACACCGCCTAACCTAGAAACTACGACAAACATCGAAACTACAGGACATACGGAAACACTAGAAGAAACCAATATAGAGCCCATTCCATTGGACATCCCTTGGGCTGAATTACCGTTCAACGTAATCAGCGAAGGGGACACCGAGTACTGAATCATAACTATCAGCATCACTCCTAATGTTAAATTAAGAAAAATCAAAAAGTTGCTAAATCGTTAAACTACATTCATCGTCCGAAATGACGTTAAACTACATCCTCCGTCCGAAACAACGTTAAACTACCACATGTCCGCAACGACATAGAACTAGCCATGTTCAAAAATGGCCGGTTCACCAACAAGTCCACCGGTATCACTTGAAACTTCTCTTGTTTACATGGGGCCCGAAATGGCCTTAAACTAGTGCACGGGGCCCGAAATGGCTTTAAACTAGAACATCAAGATTACAGTCCGTCACGAATTTAAACTGGCACATACGTGTGCATGGCCCAAAATGGCCTTAAACTAGAGCGTTTTCTTATATTCCTTTTCATGCAATTCAAGTTTACAGTTCAAAATTATGCTTACCATGTTGCATTGTTACGTTATCAGCTGTAGTGTTTCTTCATATTCCCCTGCTTCTGTTCCTACTTCATGCATTACACTTAAACAACAAAATGGACAAAAACATTGCCACATTCCTGCATCGTGTTTACATTCAAGCCCAAAAGATTTTCATTTTTAAACTTGCCCTTACTAGTATTCGAATAAACTTAAAATTCAAACCAAAAATGAATAAATAGAAAACTAAAAAAAAAAAAAAACAGAAAGTAGTATAAATATATCAACATTAAATTACAACTTAGTGCAATATCCTCACACGATACATAGATCACATACATAATCATTCAAAACAAAACATATAAATTCATGTACAAATAGACAATTACAACGGTTAACAGATTCCATCCATCAGTTCATATACAATCGAACCAAAACATTCCACTTGCGGCTCGCATAAAACGTGAGTGATCATAAAGCCCAAATTTAAAGCTATCTTTAGGATCAGAAGGAGTGTCCCCCTCAGACTCCCCAGCACCAGGGGTCCCTACTCCACTGGGGCCACCCTCTTGAGCATCACCATCGCCTTGACCCTATAAAAAGGCAAAAGATAACAATTTACACAAAAAGAAAAAGAGAAGAATTCCAAAAGTCATTTTACAAAAAAAATTCACAAGTTTAAACGACTTACCGAAGAAGATCCTCCTAGACCGAATTCCAACTGACAGAGGATTTCTTCTTTAGAGACACTCGCCCAGTCAGTCCCATCGAGGCCCAGATCAACGTTGGCCAAAGCCTTCCCTTTGTCCACCGCAGATCAAGTAGGACATTTCAGAGGAAACTCCCCCACAGAAACCTCCCTGGAGGCTATGGTGATTACCCTCTTGGGTGATTCCATCTCCATCACAGTATGCTTAGCAAATGTATCAAATGAGGAGCGCAGGCCCAAACCCTCAACGAACATCTCCAGCTGACGCTTCTCTATAGATACCTCCTTTAACGATTTTATAATGATACTTATGGGTCTTTTCATCTTGACCCCATTTCCGTACCTTAGAAGCAAAAGCCTTCCAATCCTGACATTTGAGGTTCAGTAAATCTATTTGCTTTTTATGCTCTGCTAGCTTCTGGGTCAACGACACTTAGCGATTCAATAAATTCCAATATTTGTCATAAGTAACCTCGGAGGTTTGCCAAGAACGGTCACCTGTTAACCTTGCCGAGGCAAACTCATAGCGCCACTTGAGATCATCCCACTCTACTGACAGCTTGGAAATCTCTTTTTCTCGCCTGAATCTGCAACCATAGCCTCTCGATGGAATGCCTACATGTCTAAAGAGACTTGGCGTTCTGCACAACGCACTCTACCACTTCATCATAAATTTTTCAGGGCACTTACTCAATCTCTGAGGGTAGCGCAAGTAAACTATCAATACCAGTTGCCTCAGATGAATCCCATTTTAGTTTAGCCCCTATTCATATGAGGAGAACATACATTAGATGTTGGACAGTGACACCAAAAAAAAATGAAGGATACAAAACACTTAAGATATATGTACCTATTCTAGGGTGAGCTTGCTCGATGCGATCAACCACCTCATCAACGACAGTTATAAAATCCATTTTACTTGGCATTTCAATCCAAGTAAATGGTTCATGTATAGGAGACGGGTTAACTTCGGTGGTCATTTCTGTGGAAGCCTTCATCATAGGGACTTCTAAACGGATGTCAGGAAGCGTCCTGCTCTCAACATTTTTTCTTAGTAGCAGTAAAAGCATGAAATCAGAATTTAGAATAATGGATGGCACAATCCAAAAGGCAAATAACATAATAAGGAGAAACACACTGGAATCTCTGTCCTCTTCTGGATTTGGAGGATTGCCAAGGTCTAGTCTTCCTCTGAAGAAACCATAAAACATCTCATCGACTTCTTCCTTTTCGTTGATGTTACCCTTTTCTGTTGCATCTCCCTCCCCATCTTTTAGTCCTCCCATCTCATCTCTGCCCATTTCGTCCTCTGCATTTAAGTTCGTCGAGACCTCTTCCTCCTCAATGATTGGTGATAATCTCCCTTTTCTAACTTCAGAAGTCAACTCTAATAACATTCATAGGTTCAGTATCCATTTTATATAAATAGCCAAAAGATAAAGTAAAAATCAGTGAATCAATAAAATAAGGACAAATCAGTGAATCAAGCTTACCTTGTACAGGCATCTTAGACCGTATACGTGTCACCCTTGATTCATCTACAGTTAGAGCAACCTCTTTGGGATGTTCACGCTTTTGAACTTTCGATTTGGCTTTCCCGATCGTTTCCTGGATAACCCGATTGGCTCTCCTAGCAGTGTAGGGCACATTATCTGGTTCCAATCCTATGCTGTCATGCGTGTGAATTGACTGACCAGACGACCCCTCCATCATGACAGAAACCGACTCGTCGATCCCTTCAGGAGCATCTTGAGATTCGGCCACCTCCAATAAGTGACGAATCCATGGGTGAGATAGTTGGTGGCGATCCCTTAACACATACTTGTTATTCACACGAACAACTAGAAACTCAGCCAGCCGGCGTAAGTAATCGGCAAAGAATGCAAAGGTGAAATGGGATTGCGCCTCAATCTTTGACCGTAACCTCACTATTTCCCCGTGGAAACCCAAAAGCAAAAACTGGGCCCAATTATAAGGTACCCCAGTCTCTAGAATAGTGCACATGATATGCATAGGTTCTACCCTAAGAGTTTTCACTTGAGATAGAGACTTGGGAAACACCTGCGCTCTGAATAAGGGATATAACTCATTAACTTCTGCCACTTTTGATTTCCCCTGCATAGGAAACCCCTTAGAGCCCTTGAGGACACCCAACCAGTTCTCCAATTCATGAACCACATGGATTTCCCTCTACGTCCTATTCAAAATTACTTTAGTTCCAGCTGCTGGTACACCAAAGAAGTCCGAAAAAAACTCCTCTGACAGATGGAAAACCACTTTGACACCCTTGATGCGAGTGCTATAGTAAGTGACAGACTCATCGAAAGAATCAATGATTCCAATCATCTCTGTCACAGAAACATCGGGGCTTAGAGCAGTAAACAAATCCATGAGGCCCACATCACTCAAACGACTGAGGATATGTGGTGGTGCCTTCATACGTAACCATCGCTGTGCATCACTGGCTTCTTCAAATTTCATCGACAAAGTGCTCTCAGTCTGCCCCATTGTGATAGTGGCTCCACCAGATGGGACGTCCACTGTATGCAAGAGATAACCCCAGGGAGTCAGCATAACCAATGATGTAGCAAAACAAGCAAATTGAGGTGTCGAAAATACCATTACTTACCGTCAGTTGATGTATTCAGATCGCTAGGAGCCAAATCGACATTGCGTGGGAATACTGGCCCATTATGAGACCAATCCCCATGTAACCATCCCCTAGCCTCGCATTGTGCAAGTGCCCTCGAGTACCATTTGTGGAAATGAACGAAGTCACCCTTAGTTTGGGCCAACACTACACCATGAAGAGTGGGGCCCGCCATGAAAGCCTCTAGGGTGGTATGAGCCAAGGCAAGCCCATCATTGCCCACACACACTCCTTCTTTGTCAAATTGAGGCCTGCAAAGAGACGATGATCAAAATATAAACCACTACTAAACACCAAGGCAAGAGATGGTAAATTAAACAACCTTACCTTCCTACTCGGTACACCATTCTAGGAGGGTTCTGGAACAAGGTATGCATGCGAGCAGCTAGGAATAGGGTGTTATTGATGTGGTAAGACCCACGGGATAATAAGCCCCACACACGTGATAAGGGGCGGCTAGATCGAGGTCCTCCAAAGGGACAGTCCTCAATTGTAAGTGGTCCCTCGTCGATATCTACCACGAAAGCTTTAACGCCGTTTGAAGACCCTAGTAACATGGTCTCAAGCATGCTGAATGCTAATTGTTCACTTAAATGAGACCATATTACCATGTTGAATTTGTCTAAGATGAAGGTGAGGAATTTGCAGGCCCCTTCCCTGAACCATACCCCATTGCGATCAATTGTCATATTAGGAACTGGCTTGTCAGAATCAATCGGACCAAACTATGTCAGAACTCCAACAAGCTCAACCACCAAGAGGAAAGGTTTGGGATCCCTGCATGTATTCAAGAAATAGAGTAAAGAAGCCATGTAAAAATAAAGTTCTACACTAGGGGTCCAACACTTAGAAAAAATTCCAGCATAAACCTCAGCGTACACGCTGCACGCTGGAAAACTTAGCATACATGCTTCACGTTGGAAAATGCAGCGTGCAGACCCTGCACGTTGCATGCTGGAGCATGGCCGCACTAACCACACATGCTGAGTATAGAAACCCTACACTATGCAAACATCTACGCTATGCAAATGGGAAAATCGATAGGAATAGTAGGAAAAAACACAAATTTTGACGAAGGGTAAGAGCCTACCTGCACGCCGACCTTGACCATGAGGGAATCCTAGGCCTAGGCAGACACTGGAGCATCGCTTCGCTCTCTTCGGCGAAGGTCAAGCTAGGATCCTTCCTCCCCTGGCCTTCTACTTGCTTTCCCTTGTTCATCATGGCGTTCATGCTAAGCCCTGTACGCTGGGGTTTTGTCCTTGCACACTGCGTTTACGTCGAATCTCACACGCTGGGGTTTGAAGCTGTACGCTAGACGCTCTCTGTCGATCTCACTGCACCCCGATTTATGTCACCCTGGTTGCCATCGTCGTGCCGTACTTGCACCTCCCCCTACCTATATTACCTGATATTCACCTCAGTATGCGCTGTCCTCGGTATACGCTACGCTCGGTATATGCTGCACACTGCGCTTGGTTCACACTGGTCTCAGGGTCATGTTGCGTTCACGCTGGTCTCAGGGTCATGCTGCGTTCACGCTCAAACTTGACTGTGGCTACCCCATGGTTCATGCTAACCCCATTTATATATTCCGCATGAAACATGCCGAGGCCACCTTAAAATGATTTATTTAATTAATTTAAAAATCTTGAAAACTAACCAAAATACAAAGAATGTGTAAATACATAAGCACAAATCAGAAGCAATGATAGTGAATAGAACAAGAACAAAACAATGGTATACTGGGATGAATACTATTGTCTTGCTAAGCAACTCCTGTTGCCCACACTAAACATTTTGGCACAAACTCCATAATTGGCAGTCTCACACTCGATAACAATTACACATCGTACAATCAACCAGACATCATGAACGAACAATCACTAGCCCAGTAAGGCCTTAAACTACCGCAGCTGGCCCGGTAAGGCCTTAAACTACCATGATCAGTCCGTTATGACTATAAACTGACAGGCATGGCCCAGTAAGGCCTTAAACTACCGTAGCCAGTTTGGTAGGGCCTTAAACTACCATGCGTCCGGATACAACAATAAATTACCATTGCATGCCTTAGTCCAGTTTAGATGCATAAACGCATAAATTACATACATTCAAAAATAACCTGCCACCTGATCGACGCTGCTCACTGTTTGTTGGCAGGAGCAGACATCATGGACAATAAGAAATTATTCTTACCACTATCTATCAATGGACCGCATAGAACGATCACCCGAGAAATCAACATGAAGTTTATTGATTTAGGTTCAATGACAAATGACACCTTTGTGGCATCAACTCAACAAACATTAGATTGTTTCAAAATGATGACCAAGACTCTAGACCTAGAAGCTGATAACATCACTGAAGATCCCTTGGTTGAAGTCCCGATTACCGTGCCAGATGGCGAAGTTAAACTCCTGAAACTAAGTACATTGTTAAGCTGGCAACTGGTCAGTGACATAGCACAAGTGCTTAAAGACAACATAAAAGCATTTGCTTGGTCCTACACTGACATGCCCAGGTTAGACCCTCGAATAGTCCAGCACAACATTATACTCAACCCAAAATTAAGACCAGTGAAACAAAAAGCACGTAAGGTTAAACCTGAGGTAGCATTGGCAGTCCGTAATGAAATCACCAAACTTTATCAGGCTGGTTTTATTCGGGCTGTTGACTATGCTGATTGGGTATCCAACATGGTCATTGTCCCAAAGAAGAACAGAAGCATTCGCCTATGCATTGACTTTCGAGACCTCAACGTTGCAACAATAAAAGATGATTTCCCCCTACCTAGCATTGATCAACTAGTTGATTAGACCGCTAGGCATGCCTTGTTATCTTTTATGGACAGCTTTTTAGGATGTATCCAGATTCGGATTAACCTTGAGCATCAACTTAGGATAACCTTTATGACACCATGGGGTACTTTTTGCTACACGATGATGCCATTCGGTCTCAAGAATACTGGCGCTACATACCAAAGAGCGATGACGTTTATCCTTAGTGATTATATCTTGAACTCACTCAATGGCTATGTGGATGATATCTTCGTTAAGTCAAAGACATCAGAACAACATGTACAAGACCTTGACTTGGTACTAAAATGTTGTTTAAAATATGAGCTGAGACTTAACCCAAAGAAGTGTGTCTTTGGAGTCAAAACAGGAAAAATTCTTGGATTCATAGCCTCGGAAGCAGGGATACGAGTAGACCCCGATAAGGTTAAGGCCATAACAAACTTGAAGATATTCCCCTTAGAAAGACCACATCCAAACACATATGCAACTTCATTCTAGAAAATATCGTGATCCATTTTAGCATCCCGATGACCATCATCACTGATAACGGGCCACAGTTTAGTAGTGCCGAAACTAGAAATTTCTGTGAAAGCCTAGGGATAAAAAATTCATTTTCATCCCCTTACTACCCTCAGAGCAATGGGCAAGCTAAAGCTACAAATAAGATCATCATCTCAGTGCTAAAGACGATGCTTACATAGAGCAAGAGAAAATGGCACGAACAGTTAGTATACGCACTATGGGCTTATCGCACTATGCATCGGACTTCCACAGGTAAAACGCCATATAGTCTTGTTTATGGTTTAGAAGCGGTTTTACCTTTGGAACTACAGGTACCATCCTTAAGGATCAAGCTCTCCGGACTCCTCGACAAAGACCAAAACAATGACTTGTGCATTGTTGACTTGGACTCGGTAGAGGAGGAACGCATACGTGCGCTCAATTAGATTGAATGATACCAAAGGCAGCAACGACAGAGCCATCGACATGATATCCATAAACACCCAATCAAGGAAGGCGACCTTGTACTCAAAGCCGTTCGAGAACTCCCGGACAAATTCTCAGCCAATTGGGAAGGACCCTACTTGGTCACCAAAGCATTCGACAATGGAGCATTTAAACTAATCGATATGAATGGTAATGAACTCGCACATCTGACGAACCACTTGTACTTGAAACCATTCTACATCTGAACATGAACTCATGTATGCATTCATCCTGGAATCATGACATTAAACTGATACGACAGCTCGTCCTGGAATCACGACGGTAACTGATACCACAACTCGTCCTGGAATCACGATGGTAAATTGATACCACAGCTCGTCCTGGCGTTATGACAATAAACTAGCACCATAGTTTGTCCACAATGACAATAAACTAGCACTCATCCGATATGAATTTAAACTGCCATAGTTTTGTTCACCAGAGCTCGCTAAGACTATAAACTAGTTTGCCTTTTCACAGTCCGCCAAGACTATAAACTAGCAGTGTACCGTTCGCTACGATGATAAACTGGCATCGTCTAATGGGTTATGACGTAAAACTAACCCATGATAGTCCTCCATGACTATAAACTGGCAGCTTCGTCTCCAGTCTCTTGATCGGTAGCTGCATTGAAATTTCATCAGAGCCGCTGCCGCACTCATCACCAGTTGATCTTAACAACATTATTGCCATCCACACTCAATGCCTAAAATCTTATTTGGTGCCTTTGGTTCATCAGTTACTATTCAAGTTTCATCACTCACTCATGGTTTTCTTATCTTCTTGGAGTTGTGTTTGCAGGATGACACTCAGAGGTGTTTGTACGAGAATGCACTTCGTCATAGAGGCAAGGTATCACATTGTGCCTAACACACATAACCAGGTTAATCAAGCCATTCACTAGTACATTTCCCATTACACTTCCCATCTATTCCTCAACATACTCTACCCAATCATACCCCAGACACACCCAGTACATTCCAAAACATTAAGCACACTATTGTGCACTGTAACACTTCTAAGTAGTTGCAATACACAACATGGCACTTGAGAAATGAGTATAGGATCAAAACAAAGTTCTGCAAAAAAAAAAAAAAAAAAAACAAAAAGACCCTTGACATTTCCCGTATAAGCCCCAGGTGGGAAGGCAATTGTCTTGGAAGCAAATACTCATATCTCAAGTAACATCTCATTACGTGGCTTTGGCTCTCCATCAACAAGTGTACTTTAATATCCAACAGAGGCCATGTTCCTCCAAAGAACGTAACACATAATCATCATGGCTTTGGTTATGCCAACAAGTCCTCTTAAACACTAAACAAGAGTCTTGTTCTACCAAAGGACGTACACCTCATGCCTTGGTCCCAAGTCTGCCAGACAACGGCTATTGGCAAGGGTCAATATGACCCGTACACACACCAGAGCATCCCCCTCACTATGCCCAATTCCTTGATTAGTTCCCAATCTCCACAATTCGCATATCCCCTATCTAGCTACAAACTTCATTTTCCCAATCCCATGTACTACTGAACATGACACGATGACATCTGGCCAAGTGGCAGAGGATAATGTTTCTACCAAGTCGCTTGTGTTGTTTTGTACTTCTTTGTCGACGCTTCTCGGGTTAATTCCTCCAAGCGTCAAAAAAGAGGGGCCAATGAAACAACACAAAATTTCAAGCTTAGTACTTCTCCAACAAGAATCAAGCTAAGTCATGATGGTCCCCAGCATGATTGAAGCCTGAAGACCTTGCAGATAGCTTCAAATGGAGTCAAACCAAGCAAGAAATGGTTCCCTAGGACCCACGGAAGAAAACGACGACATCCAGAATCAAATCTGTCATTCTTAGCTCAAAATACGTGGTTTTACTGAGTATGCAGCATGCATGCCCAGCGTACACGTTCAGCGTATATGCCCAGCGTGCGACTCCAAAGATCACCTAGAACAGGCACTCCAAAGCAAGACTTTCACAAGGCACCAACTCTCAGAGACAGGGCAATGGTTAGGCGTCATCATGGGCTCAAGAAAATTGGGTTTTGACCTCGAAACCATGCACTTTGGGGTTCATACGTTGAGCATGTACATCCTGTATGCCCAGCGAGCATGTACATCCTGTACGGCCAGCGTGTATGCCCATCCTGTACGCCCAGCATGTACCCCCGACGTGAACCATCCAGTGGGCAGCACAGCGTATATCAGTAGAAGACATGAACAGAACCTTGTCAGATCAAGTCCAAGAATATCTGCAAGCAGCACTCTCGTGATATTTGAGCCCAAATTCGAGGGCCGAAATGGATACTCCCTATTGTAATAGTAGTTTGTAAAAATGAATTCCTTTGTTTTAGTCAAGTTTGTATGCTGAATTCACACGCCAGCGTGCAGCAGCACATGTTGGCATGCAGCACCCTGCACACTTGTAAAATTTCATTCGATTGCACCCGGTCGATGCTACACATGTCATCCAACCCGAAATTCTAGCATCCCACAGCCAATCACCCCATCCCAGATCTGAATTTAATGCCCAAAAATTTTACAAAAATTGGGATTTTTGACCAGATCAGGGTTCGAAAATTAGAGAAAATCTTGGCAAGAATTTGGGCAATCCACATTGAGAACATTCGTGACATCCACACTATACGTTGGACTTGGACCCTGCACATTGAGCATACAGCCTCTACGCTGTGCCTGTAGTTTGAACCAGCAAGCTATCACACCCCTTCATTCATCGGAGCTTTTCGTCAACCTTGTGTCAAATTCATGACTACGTCTAGACCGGTGCATTGTAATTTTTATTATCCAATAGTATTGCTGCATTTTCAGTCAAGATTTGTTACAGTTTTCGCTCGCACTTTTTTTTTCTCTTGTTTACATTCATGAGCATTGATTTACATTTTTCATACCATTTACGTATAACTCGGCATATCGTGCGTTGGCATATGTTCGGGGAAATCCTTGTCTGATTCGCATGTGGACCACCCAAGGTACTCTACCTTTGTCGATTCCAGCTCGCCCTTAAGCGAAGGTAGGGTCTTCTATGTCTGTCTGTAAATCTCTTGGCGTACACTCCATTCCAGCCACTGACAATTTCAGATAGTACAGTGGACTTACTGCCTATTTCATGAAAAAGGAACCATGTCCTATCTATCAGTAACAATATTCAAAGCTAGAATCTAGACACCAACAATCAAAGAACCAGATAGCACATGCCCACATCAATTAAGAACATTGTACCCAGTTGGTAATAAGACATGTTATTATTAAAACATAATAAGAAAATTGCATCCAAAATAAAGGAAAATATACAAGAAAGTGTAAAATATTTAAGAAAAATAAAATCTACCAATGATGTTGTAAACCAAAAAATTTGAAAAATTAATAACATAAAAACAAAAAGGTGTAAGATAAAGAATGTTTAGAACAAAAAGTTGTAAGAATAACAAGGTGTAAAACAAAAACATGTAAGATAAAAAGATGAAAAAATGAGGAGCTACTTATATAGTTAACATGGATGGCCATCTCCCCTACGACTAAGTTGAAAGGAGATCCAAAATATTGAGCGTGGTTGTCCATTCGATGAGGTGTTTGTTGCATTAGCTAGCTTAGGCTCATGGAAAGGTTTGACTTGTTGTATGTTGACTAGCTATTTCTTGTTTGGGCTTTCAGGCTTGTGGATCATCATGGACCTAGCAGAAAGATTTTTATAGATGATATAAGGTTTTTTCCACAATGTCTGGAACTTAGTTCATTGAGGTACATGTGTGGGGTTCTAGTAAAGAACCTTATCTCTTAGTTGAAATTTGACTTTTCTAATTTTAATTTCATGATGCTTTTTGTTGAATGTCTTGTGCAACTCGTTAGATGACAAGGCCATCAATTGGTTTTCTTCTAGCAAGTTGAGAGTCATTAATCTTTTTTTTTGTGTTAGACTTAAGTCAAGGTCAAGGTCATAGGTTGTTGAAAGTGTATGGAGGTTGGATTGAATAGGAAGTGTTGGTAATTTTCCATACACCAGCTCATAGGGAGAATATCCTATAGGAAGTTTCCATGTTGAGCGGTAGGTCCAAAGGACATCGTTGAATTTTTTACTCCAATATTTCCTATATTTGCTGATAGTTCTTATTAGTATCTTTGTGATTTTCCTATTTGTAACCTCAGCTTGACCTTTAGCTTGGGGATGGTAAGGTGTTGTTAGTTTATGTTCAACCCCTAAGTATTGCATAAGCCTTTGAAAGGTAGTGCTTGTAAAGTGGGTTCCATAATTAGAAATTAAGGCACATGGCATACCAACCTGTTTACAACATTCTATTGTACAAATTGAGCAATAGTAGAAGATGTATAGTTGGTGATGGCTATTGCTTTTGCCCATTTCATACAATAGTCAATAACAACTATGATGTATGCCTTTTCATTTGACATGTATGTGATGGGACCCATGAAATCAATGAACTAGATGTCAAAGGGTTCTAATGGTTGGATCCACTGTTGAGGTCCCTTCATTCAAGCAGTCATTCCACCCTCTTGTTGGCAACATTCACAAGAGTGGACATATTTGTGAGCATCCTTGAAGATTATTGGCCAATAGTACCCTACCATTAGGATTTTAATGGCTGTGTGTCTCCTAGCATAGTGGCCCCCACAAGGACCTTCATGAGTATCCTGAAGAACACGTAGTTGATCAGCATTAGGGACATACCAATGAACTAGGCCATTGATGCATACCTTGTAGATGTGTTCATTGATCTCCATCAAGTGTTTTACTTGGTGAAGAAATTGTTGTTTCTTTTGGTGGTCCAACCCTTATGGCATCTCTTGGGTGAGAATGCCATCATACCATTTAGGCTCAATGGGTAATTATTTAGTTATAGCCCCGACAAAGAGGAGTCAATTAGGAAATAGATTAGATAATGGAATTTCATCCTCTTTGTTATCACATCACAACTGAGACAAGTGGTCAATGACCACATTCTCAATTTCCTTTATATCTACCATCATAAGATCGACTTCTTGCAAGATCACCACCCACCGTATGACACAGGGGCTCATTGTTAGCTTGTTCATTAGGAAGCAGATGGCACTATGGTCCATGTGCACAAACACTTTGTATCCAAGCACATAATGCTTGAACTTCTCTAGAGCAAACACCACTTCCATCAATTCTTTCTTTGTGGTGGTGTAGTTCAGTTGTGCACCCACAATGCTTCGGCTTGCAAAATGGATGTAATATGGGTGTTTCTTGTTGTCCAACTACATAAGCATAGATCCCAAGTTGTAATTTGATGCATTTTTCATAACATGAAATGGTTTGGACTAGTTGGGTGCCTGTATAATTGGAGTTTCTACAAGTTTTTCCTTTAGTTGCTGGAATGCTTTTTCACATTCTGTGGTCTAGAAAAATGGAGCATCTTTCTTTGTTAGCTCAACCAACAGTTTTCCAATCTTAGAGAAATTATTTATGAATTGATAGTAGTAGCCAATGTGTCCAAGGAATGATTGAACATCTTTGATTGTTTCTAGTTGGCAAGTTATTCCTTGGATGACCCTTATTTTTTTAGGGGCTACATCAATTCTTGCTTGTGAGATTTAGTGTTCCAATACAATGCTCTCTTGGACCATTAGATGACTCTTTTGCTAATTGAGCCAGAGGTTTGTTTCAAAACATCTCTTTAGTACTTGTTCAAGGTGATCTATGGCTTGCTCAAATGTAGCTCCATAGGTGGAGAAGTCATCCATGAAGACTTCCAGACCGCTACTAATCTGCTATTGAAAAATGCTAAGGACTAGGCACTGGAATATAGTAGGGGCATTGCACAAACTATAAGGCATCTTGTTGTATGCAAAAGCCTCCCAAGGACTTATGAATGTTGTTTTGGCTTAGTTTTTTGGTGTGATATGGATTTGGTTGTAGCCATTATAATCCTAAAAATTCTAAAAGAAATGCCCATATATTATGTCTAACACCTGATTAATGAATGACAATAGAAAATTGTCCTTGAATTTTGCCATATTCAGTAGCTAAAAATTGATGCAGAGACACCACTTACCACCTTTCTTTGGCACATTCATGAGTGGACTAACCCACTCTCTATCCACAATGGGATAGATAAACCCAACCTTGAGGATTTGTTCGATTTCCTCCTTGAAAATCTGCTTCAGTTTGGGATTCAATCACCTTTGTGGCTACCTCTTTGGCTTCATGGCTAGATCAGTGTAGATATGATGCTAGCATATTTGAGGATCAATCCTTGTGAGTTTAGGATATGACCAAGCAAAGGCTACTGATCATTTTTCAACCACGTTCAACAACATTTGTTTCTATTCTGGAGCAAGATTGGCCTTGGTTATGACTAGCTTCCCATTTTTTAAGAACACATATTTCATGTCAGATGGGAGAGTTTTTAATTCAAGGGGCTATTGCTTGAAATTTTTAGAAATTTCCAACTCTCCCTAATAGGTATCATGATTTGCATTATCAGAGAGTTGGTGATGAACTTGCTTCAGTTCATCCATGCCTATGATATATGCACATGTTAGGCTCTCAACAGGTTCTATGCAAAGTGTGCTACTTTTAGAATTAATGGTTAGCCATTGGGTGCCCTCTTGTTTTGTGGCTACTACGTATAGACAACTTTGAATATCAGCTTCTAATGCACATTGCTTGCATGCAGAGATGGATGCTCATTTCATTGACCAAGTTTATACATACAATTGCATCCTATATTGCTAGATGCAATGCATGGAACTCACTTATTCTTGATCTTCTCAAATGTGTTTTCTCTAGATATTTCCAAGGAAAGATCTTTGATGCCCATTCGTGCATCAAAGGTGCTTAGCCATGCCATTCCCATGATGATTGGGAAGTTCCCTTTGCAATTATCCACCTTGATCACTAGGAAATCAATAGGATAAGACCACCCATAAACAGTGGTTACAAAATCTTCTACCAGTCACAATGGAACAGGGATGGACTTGTCTACCAATTCTAATATGATATTGCTCTTCTTGAGAGGAAGTAGGTTCTATGCAGTATATATCTCATGGGAAATCAGGTTGACACTAGAACCTGAATGAAGAAGAGCTTTACATGGTTCATTTCTAATAATCTGCAAGTAAATAAGAGGACTCCCAAGATCTGCTAATTTCCTGGGAAATTTTCCAGCATAGATCTAATCAGATATGGCATGAGCAAGCATACCAGTATGGATCCTGGGTGGTATTTAGTTTGAAGGGGACTCAAAATAATTTGATACAGAGCGATATGGAGAAATAGCATTGCCAACCATAGGTGTATGTGAGGGCTTAGGAGGACTATTGGGTTGGAAGAAATGTCTTTTCTTAGATTGAGTGTTTGAACCACTTAGTTGATGTATCAGTTATAGATTAATAGCCCTAGTGGCATTATGTTGTTGTAGTTGAGCTGGGAGTTCACTCTACATAGATGGAGTAGGTGGTAGCTGTGTTGAGGGAGGAGGAAGATGTGGAGGAAAAAGAGAAGGATAAGGGTAAAAGGTGGTATCCCTCCTTGCATGTGGAGAATGAGTTTGATAATAATTAGGAGGGCAATAGTAAGATTGGAAAGTAGAAACATGATAGGAAGAGTCACATGGAGACAAGGGTTATTGAACGTAGTACCAATATGGATCAAGTTATTTCTAAGGGTATTGCTATGTTGGCGGTGCTAGCGCCCATGATTGTGGTTGCTGCCACTATTGATACTGCTCATATGATTGCAGTGGAGTTCCACTTGGATAATATTGTTGTTGCTAGTGGAACTATCTAGAATTTCCTTGAGGATAAGGCAATATTATGGGTGTTTTCCATTGCGCTAGTCATGGATTCAAAGCGTACACCCTAGAATTTTATAAGTGTGACATAATAGGGCAACATCCCTTAGGATGTTCATAGTGATAGATGTCACACCTACCATCATCATTTGATTTGCTTCATGCAACTTCTCCTACTACAATAATCTGGCCCTTACCTCTTTAATAGGCACATTTAGCTTCCTTGCACCTCTTGCAATCATGGTCACTACCTTGTTCCTTAGACTTCTCAGCAATTTTCATGATAGCTTGAAATTTGCTATCCATGGAGTCCCATAATTGATCAACTATGGCCAAAATTTTAGATTGAAATTTTTGAAGTGATAAGGTTTTACAATTCACCATCTCATCAAGTGATGATTCTTCGTCACTATCATAGAATTGAACCTCCCTCTTGCAAATGGAAGGATCATGATTGTACTCTTTTGCACTTTCTCATTTTCTTAATTCTCCTTTCTCTTTAGCTACTTGCTTAATCAATCTTTGGATCTTACAGGCGCTTAATTATGACAATTGCTCTTGGGCAAAGATGTCAAGGGTTCTCCTTGTTTTTGATTGAAGCCCATCTACAATGTGGTAAAGTTGGTCTAGTTGAGAATAACCATGGCTAGGACATTTGTGCAATAAGGAATAGTATCAGCCTATGACAATTTTCAAGGGTTCACCCGTCCCTTGTTTTCATCCTTGGATTTGCCTTCTCAAGTTGGACACTTGGGAGTACATTTGATATTTTTCATTGAAAAATTCAAGCATTGCACTTCATCATCTGATAGATTTTGGTTTTAAGGATTGGTGCCAATTCTCTACTTCTTTAATTAGTGTCATGGGAAACAACTTAAGCTTCTACCACTCATTTTCTATATTTTGCAAGGCACATGTATCTTGGAAAGCCTGGAGATCATTTTATGGATCTGAGTTATATTTCCCTTCGAACTGAGGAATATTATTCATGTCTAGTCTTTTGATCTAACTATCCTCTACGTGCCTTGTGGAAATTGTCACTACCTTTGCAATGTTTAGCATACTCCAAGTAGCAAGCAAAGGCTCATTGAGGCCATGATTTTTGTGCCTACAATGCCCTCTGGTACCCCTTTGTTCATGATGATGGGTCTCTCTTGAACACCCATATCCCTAGTCTTGACTTGCCTGATGGTCCCTTCAATTATCTCAATCTTGTCGGTCACCTCCATCATGGTTGCGCCCCTTGTAGTTGCGGTTGGAGCCAAAAGAAGAAGAAGATGATGATGAAGGAAAAGAGAAAGAAGGAATAGCATTATCATAGTGCTTACTACCCCCTCTTCAGTAATTGTGGCCATGACCATGATCTTGTTTCTTATCTGCATCCTTATCCTAACTCTCCTCCTTGGATCCTCCTTTGTCATTGGATCCATTCTTGCCAGAACTTGAATTGCGGATCGTGGATTTTAGTTTTAGTTTTGACCTACTTCATCAAAGTCAAAGAGAGGAATTTCACTAAATGGAAAACCCCCAGAGAAGGGTTCTCCACCATCTTTTTGGTACAGTAGGAATGGAGAATCATTGAACCACTTCCCCTTTGTAGATTCATAGCATTGTTCTATCTATTGATCTTTGAGATGTTGTGCCTTAGTGGGATGATAATCCTTGGCATTACTATCTTGTATAACATACTCACCATGAAGTCCTTGGAGGCCCAAATGCATAAGAGTTTGTTGGAGCATCACATGAATGGATTGATTATGTGGCATGACAATGTTGCCCTCCATGTCATGCCACCGTAGTTCATCTTGGTGTAGGATAAAGGTGAAAATGGGCACATACTCATTAGGATGAGCATATGCCACTCTTTATTGTTGGAACACTTACTGATGAACGTTGTTAGACTTAAGTAGAGAATCACTCATGTGAAAATAAGACATCTTATGTTAGGAAATAAAAATGTAGTGTGCTTCTTTAAAATTTTTGTAGTAATTGTAATGTATAATATGACTTTTAGGGTTCATTCCAATAATTTTGAATAATTTTCACTAAATCCTAGATAGCACACATAACAACTAAAGGTCTCTGTCAATGGTGCTAATGATATATGAATCACAAGCATTCATGCTTGATCTGGTCAAACTTTGCAGACCTTAAGTTCCTAAGTACATTGATTCAAGAAAGTGAAATCTAATTAGAATGATCGTTGTCTTCTTAGTTCCACTCGTGAGGTACAAGTTTATGGTTAAGTGCAACTGAGGTATATAATTTTTATCATTTTATATTTTATAAGTTTAATAGCCTGGAACAAGAATGGTAGGTAGAGGAAATTTAATATCTAATTAATTTAGTGCTTAGCTAGCCTAACACAAGTACCTGTTCCCACTTTCTGGACACATCCTAAATGCATATAGCACTATTGGATTACCAAATGTTAAGCGTTTTTGGGTTACCAAGTGCTACACATATGCTCAAAGTGGTTGTGCTTATGTTCATTAGCAACTAGAAATTAAATGCTTAATTAAAGTGTATTAAGGTAAAGTGCATGAATATTAAATGCATTAAAGAAAACATTAATCTATTCTTAGTGTTGCAAGGATTATCAAAAGGGCTCATCTTTATTTTCATCACACTGCTATGCTTAGGTACATCAGTGTTTGAGCAAAGATCTGTATACACTGAGACTCCTACTGCGGGCACTCAGAAATATTCTAACTATGGCTAAATTGCAAGAACTTTGCTATGCTATGAAAAAAAACTATTGCCCAAACCATGTGCCCAAATACTATATTTATAGAATAGCATACATCTCGCAATATCGGATATTCGACATTGCTTCTTAGGACCTGATATCGCGTATCTGATATCAAGGCTCCAATATTGGGTACTTGATATTGGAGCCAGTTAAAATGTGAGTCATCAATTAGTCTACATCAAATAGGTTTTGATCAAAACATGGTCTCTTTAAAGCTTGATTATGCTAATAAGTATGATAAAATTTAATAAAAACATATCCTACCTTGTTTTCAAAAACATGGATTCTCTTAGAATGGTTGAAATACTATTTACCAATGGTAATGCACTAATGGCTTCCTCTATATGTATTCCAACTAGTTTTTAACTTCAACACTTGGTTAGACAAGGTTAACCTCTTACTCTTTATCTTTTCATTCTTGTTATTAATTTTTATCTCATGGCATTCGTTCTTATCCAAGTAATTTATTACAAGAAATTATTATTAATTAGGAGGATCCACCTTTACTAAATATATGCATTTTAAAAATAATTTTTTCATAATAAAAAATAATATTATTAGCATGTAATAATTTCATTATCATATTGATTAATATTTCAAACTTTATGATTTATAGATTACTTGGTTAAAGTTTTTAAGTTTCTACAATAAAGGATTTCAAGATTAGGTTAAATTTCAATTAGGAAAATGATATACAAGTAGAAGAACATAGAATTTATTATGTTTGATAGATTTTTTATTTGTAAATATATCATCCAAGCTATGCATGTATTGTATTCTTATTGTTGGAATCCATGCAAAGAAGCTTATGATTGAAATAAAAATCTAATCTAACTACTATAAGGTGTTTTTCTTTATGTTAAGTGGATGTTCATGTGCTCAAGTGGTAGTACCTCATGAAAATTTATTTTTAACAAATGCATTTAAGAAAGGAGACCTAAAGGTAGTGATTAATGATAACACATTATTCTTTCTATCACGATTCTTTTTCTTAGAAGTATTTCTATTTCATTTTTAACTATCATCAAACTTATTTGAAAAACCTAGAGTTTTGTTGATATTTTTTAGAAATTTATAAAATTAAAGTTTCTATTCACATGCTTAGTTCTTTATCTTTTTTGTGGATTCAATTAAATAATAAATCATGGATTATTAAGTATCAACAAATATGCTTTGTGTTGCATGGATTTAACGTTTCAATTTTAGTTCTTAAAATTTGATAAATGGTAAGTATGTCCAATGCTCAACCATATGATCAACATAGTAGACTACATTGTAATTTGTAAATAAACTAGTAGTAGAGTTTAGGATAGTTAGGTAATCATAGGTTGTTAGTTTTTCCAACTATCTTTGTAGTGGCCCTTTTGCTTTACATGGTTAAATATAGTTAAGGCATATGATCAATGATGTTTTTAGCCTAGTGGTAAGACTTTTGATTTAAAAGCTCTAGTCATGGGTTTGATTTTGGTTGATAATAATGCTAAGTTATAAGTTTCTAATTGGACTGTATATCTTAGGGATTAGACTATATATCTTGGGGTGTAATTATATTAAAATTATTTCAGTGTTCCAACAGCTAGCCAACTCTCCCACACACCCCTCCCACAAAATTATATTGTTATGGGGATGTTGGAATTTGAAATAATTGAAACATAGGTACACCTTAAGACTTATAGAAGTTTATAACTAAATGCTACATAGTAGAAATGAATGATGATGTTGTTATGGCAATGGTCTAATTCTATATAAAGAAATGAATCTATATTTAACTAACTAATTATCTAAAGATAACAAAATAAATCCTAATGTGACTTAGGGGTAATAAATGTTTGTTCCACAACCTTTTATCAATGTTTGGATATTTGCACTAATCCTTGGAATTACTAAGCTAATACATTGTTGGGCATTCTAAGTGTCTAATCATTGAGATTACTAAGCTAATGTGAGTTTAATGCTTAAGATCATGTCATGCTTATTTTGCTATGATTAATGATAAATGATGAGTTCAATGGGTTGCATCGATGCAGAAACATTGATGCATATATTGCTTCATTAATGTAGCAACATTGATGCAAGCATAATAAATGCCTATATAAATGTGTGAACCCACCATATTTATGATGCCATTTGGTCAATTTTTTTTATAATGGTTAGAATTGATCACCAAGTGCTTGTAGCATGAATCAAGTGGATTTTATGAAATTTTATTTGAGTAATCATGTACCTTAACACATTTTCATGGTGGCAATAAAATCGAGATGCATTTCCTTCATTGCAGTACTTGGCCTAGCTTTATGTTTTTTTTTTTGTTTGTAGTTTATTCTTAATTGTTCTTTTAATTTCAAGCATTTTGTTAATTATTTGACTTTCATCACACTTAATTTCATTGTATGAGTATGACCATATTTGAGCATAAATGCATTAACATTTGGTAATCCTAGCAGTGCACCACTTAGTACTTCCAATAGTGGGTACTTGGTGATCTAGCAATGTGGATATATGTTCAGGATGTGTTTGGCGAGTTGGGAACAAATGCTTCATGCTTAGGCTACATTAGATTTATTTTCTACACTTAAATTTTAATATTTTAATCATATGCCTCAATTAAACTTAATCATATGAACTAAGCCCATACAAGTATCATTGGGAGGACAATAATCAATGATCTAATGTTTAGCTATCTAGATAACAAAACTAGTCCTAGTCCACAAAATTTGATTGGGTCATGCATGAATGCTTGTGATTAGTATAGTTGCGTGTAGGGTTTACTCTACCATTCATCAATTAATATACATAGAAATGTAAATACTATGATAGCAAAGTAATAAATAAACATTGAAAAGTAAATGTAAGATAGTAAAGCTAATCTAAGTTAGAGTGTTGCAATGAAATAGAATCCATCTTAATCTTTATTATTGAACATAAATGCATCTAGGTACAATCCACTCGAATAAAGGTGTAACACAATATAGTTAAATTCGTGCTATGGATATGTGTTAATTGCTATAGGAAATTGCCTACCTACTAATTGAATGGTGCTATAAATATGACTAGTACTAGATTGGGAATCAATGCATTTGTGTAGGTGCATCAAACATTGCATTAATACAACATCTGAATTTTAGCATTTTTTACTTATCATAATACTCCTATGACTAACTTAAAAACTTTTCCTTGAGTTATTCAAAATAAACAGAGTTTACTTACAAAATTTGCATTGAAACTTTGACTTGAGTGACTGGTAACATTACAAATTTGTGAATGTTTATTTGACAAAAAAATTTAAGCGATGTACATCATTACAAAAATTGGAATGATAAATCATTCAAATAATAAAAATTTATAGAAATGTCTTTAAAAATATTCAAAAAATGATTGATGAATCATGCCCATAGTGGTGTTAGTTGTTTCTCCTTAAATATCCATATATTATTAATGGATTGGAGTTTTTTGTTATAGGATTCCCTATATTACTCCAATCATCCAAGACCTTTTTATTCTTGAATGAGTTATAAAAGATAAAATACACAAGTCAATACCCCTTTTTTTAGGTTTAAGCTTTGTTGACTCCTCAAAAAAATAATAAGAATGAGTAATGTTAGATGTAGAGGCCAACCATTATCTTCTTTTTTATTTGGTTGATTCTCTTCATAAAGAAAATGAAATTTTGGAATACTAAGGGGAATTTTCCCTAAATCCTTTCAATGTCTTCTCTTCTTTTTCTTCTTTCTCTTTCTTTACTTATATTTTTTTATTTTGGTTCTTTTTGTTTTGCAAAATGTTATTTAGGTTCAAGTAAATGGAATGAAGCTTACATCATGAAAGTCATTGGCAACAAATTTATAGGAAGGGGATTTTTGGAAAGGAGTTTATCCAAATTCCATATAAGTGGATCTCCTTTAGTTTCATAGTAAGATGACATTGAAGCTTATATAAATTAGTTAATTTTTTCTTAACAATATTTCTGTTCAAGTAATTAGTATAAATGGGACCAATCCTTCAATTGTGTAGTTATACATAGAGAAGATAAAATATTTTTTCTTCTCTTATATGTTCTATTTTGTATAGGTTTATTTGAAGATGGCCTAACCTATGTTTTATAGAGGTTGCATCTTTTTATAATATAAGAAAGTTCAATCTTCTATTTTTTTTCTTTTCTAAAGAAATAGTGATGCTTCTATGTGTTTTCCTTGGTATCATATACATATTGTTATCTTGAATGATCCTAGTCATTTAATTGTTATGCACATAATGCATACAACTTTAGTCATTGTTGGGCTAGTTCAATGGTTTTGCATGAATTAGCTATATTTGATCCAGTTCCTGATCCTATGTGGAGACAGGGTATGCTTATTTTACTTTTTATGACTCTTTTAGGAATAAACAAAGATCTAGCTCTTCATAGAGGCAAATGGAAAAAAAAAAACAAACAAACCTCATGTATTCGACCCCATCATTGGGAAAAGGCTAGGATGATGATGATGATGTTCTAGGGTTTCTTGTGGTCCAAGTATGCTTTGTGATCTTTTTTGTAACTAGGACATTCCATGAAGATGATAGAGTCAAGAAGAGTTTATTTGCATTAATAAATGAAATAAAAAATATGCATAATTCAAGCTTCAATTCTTTCAGTTTCTATTTGCATGTTTAGTAGTTTTTCATTATGTATGCAAGATTCTTAGCTACATTCCTTTAATAGGTAAATTTGCTCTAATATAATTCTAACTCTACCTATGATTCTTTATGTTCTTAAATCATTTATTCTTATTTTTCTAAGCAATGATTTACAGTGGTGTTTATTGTTGAATTAAATGGACTTTGTGGCTGGACAAGATTTTATTCTTTCTTACCAACTTATATATTTTTAAATTTAAATTAACTTGCTTCTATTTGATTTGTTAAAGGTGGGTTTCTAATGCATCTCTCTACTTTGCACCATCTCCAACATTTAATTCTTCATAACAAGATCCCAATTTTTTTTTCAAAATTGACATTACTCTTCTTCAGGGTGTAGGACTTTATCCTAGCTTGAGATTCATCCTAAGTAATCCATTCTTTTTACGTGAAAATTTCCTAGACAATGGCTTGCATATACTCTAATTTTGAATTTTTCAAAATATTTTGAAGCTATGCACCAAGTGGAAGCATTGAATTTTTCTTAAAGTTTGATTAAATATTGCTTTACTTTTAAGTGCTTTAAATTCACCTAATTTTTATTTACAGGTTGATGAGTCGTCATCTGGGACGACCGTGATATCACATACACGATATCATGGCCTGTCTCCTCATCTATAAATAAGAGGTAGACAGATGAGTTTAGGGATTAGAAATTAGTAAGTAAGTTAGTTTTTAGTTTTTGTGTTTTAATTTCCTTCTCTCCCTCTTCCTCTCTGTGTATGCCCGCAGTGTGGTGATTGTAATTGTACGACATCCTTTATTCGAGTGTGATGTACTTGGACACGCACATGATTAGCAATAAAGATCAAGATTACTTCATCATTATAGCATTCACTTAGCTTAATTATTTAATTAATTGTTATTTACTGCTTTCCTAGTTAATCTCTTCTCACCCTTAAACTCATGTTAAACGCGGAATGAGTATGACTTGATTACGATCATTTAAGTGTGACTACTTGGTAACCCAGTAGCGTACCTAGGATTTGCACTTGGTAATCCTAGTAGTAGTCGTGCACGAAGTCCAAGATGTGTATGGATAATCAAGGAATGGATGCTCATCACACTTAGGCTAGATTAGATTCTCTCTTACCCTTTTCTCTTAGTTTAGTAATGTTACTTTCCATTGCCTTCAGGAGTAGCGTTAGAGTAGGAACCACATCATACACCTCACTCTAGACTAAATCATACGTGATAAAGATAATACTAGTCCAGGTGGGAAGACAATGAACTGTGACCTAAGGCTAACTATCTAGGTGCCACAACTAGTCCGTCTACGGAGTTTGACCGGATCATTCGTGTAATGCTCATATTCGTATGGTTGAGTGTAGGGGAATCAACCAGATGATGATGAGCCCCTACTGGCCACTATAAGCTTAATGCAAATATATAAGGTTGTTCGAATCTCCCGTAGGCATCGTAAAGAGAGCCGTCTACCCAGGCTTAATTTAAAAAACTTCCCTACCTTCTCAGGAGGCTATGATTTAGATTCGAAAAAACATTTACAAGCCTTCTATGATGCCTGTGCATGGAACAACATTGATAACGGTTGGAAAAAACTAAAGCTCTTTCCTATGAAACTCGTTGACCAAGCAAAAGTATGGTATAGATCATTAAAACCAAATTCAATATGATGTTGGTCAACAATGGTAGAGTTATTTAACGAAAGATATCAAACCTATGCAAGAGTGTCAGCCTTGAGGAAAAAAATCCAAGGGTGGAAAAAAGCACAACATGAACCCTTGAACATGGCCTTAGAAAAATATTATGCACTATTAAAAAACTGTCCAGGCCATGAGTTCTCCAAGGAAAGGCTAATGTACCATATCATTGACAAGCTTCGTGATGAAACAAGAGAGACCTTAGGAGTGTATGCCCAAGGTCAATTATACAAACTACGAACCCATCAAATCTAAGAGCTTATTAAGCGTGTAGTAAAAGAAGAAGGAGAATTGGCTAGATGGGAGAGTGTTGAAAAACATCAATGGGACCAAAATCTCAACTTAACAAAGGTCCATGATCATAAAAAGGAGGAATCAACCTATCACAAGGAGAAAGAACCATATTTTCCAATACAACAATCATTAGAAGAAGTCGAGGCAAGGATCAATAAGATGTTGGAATGGACATATCAAAAGTGTGGAGAATGTGTCAATATTATTTGAGATAGAGTTTTGAAAACCCAAGAAGCAGGACAAAGCCCTAGACATTCGAAAATAAAGAACGAAGGAAATAAGAGCTCAATTGCTGACCATACTTATGAATGCAACATATGCCTGTACGATCACCCCAAGGGTTAGTGCCCAATCTTGTTACATTTATATGAGCATTGGGGAAACACGTTACATTTAGAGTTGATACAGAGATACTGTGTTTGATCATAGTGGCAACAATCCCAGTCGTGGGGGAATCCACCCCTAAATTGGAGACATCCTTCGTATCATCCGAACCCAAACGCTTATCTAGTTCAACATCCCGTTTCTCTAGCTGGGCCCACATATTCTATCTCACCACATTACTATTCTCCACAATACTATAAGCCCATGTCCTCCACATAACCACCACCTTGTGCATCTTACAATTCTCCTAATTTTCAACATTCTCAATCTTTCCCTCCTACATGACCACCAACTGTTCCTAAGGCACCTGCACCACAACAACAACCCATGAACATCACTTGTGCTACTACTACCGACAACAGTGAAAAGCCTCAGCAACATCCAAAGCGTCCCTTCTTTAAACATGGTCGTAAGAAAGGATGACACAATTCCAAGGCCACTGCATCCTCCAACTTAGCACAAGCCCAACACTGTGGTGCACCCTTATTTTCGAATCCAACGCCTCATGTTACTTCATCAGGGCCACCAACTAACGCTCCAACAACCATACGGCCCAATGAACACAATCATGGAAGGCAACATTCTGATCCTTGGATACCATCTAACAGTCCTAAATATCATAGTGGGTCAACTCGTTATCTAGGAACTACATCGTATAAATTGCCCCACTATGCTTACCATAATCAAGTGTGTGAAACCCAATGGGGTAAGTACGGCCAAGTTCCACTATTTCCAACATGCAAGGATCCTCATCGTCAATTATTAATCCTTGCCATCCTCAATCGTTTAGCTATGAGGGATACTCCTCATTCTAATAACAAGCTACATTAATAAACCATTTTTCATTTTCTTTAATTTTACAACATTTTGTTTTCCAGTTTTTCATTTTTCAATTTCTTGTTTTCTCATTTTGTCTCTTTATGTTTTTATAAGTAATCTCATCTATGAATAAAACACTCATGTGGCTCATTGGTTGAGGTGTGTTCTATGTTATTGAGTTTCAAGTGATTAATTATTTGGACAGTAAGCCCATAACACCCACTCATCCATTCTACAAATAAGAGGTTTTGTTCCAAGGTACAGTGATATTTTTGACAATTTTAAAACTTAAAATTAACTTTGTGTTCATTGTACCCAGAATGAAGAAGGATGGACCAAGAGGGAATGATTAGGATGTGACACCAAGGGGACTTGTGGATTCTGTTTGGTGATGTCTGTGGGAGTTATCATGCAACATGGTTGTACTAAGATCCTTGAAGATATAACGAAAAATGGGAGTAAGAGTAATCAAAAGGGCACTCCAAAATCCAATGTTGTTCTAGGGGGTCCCATTGGAAACACATGCATCCATGCCTAAAGGTTGGAAGCTGCTCTGGATTCAGTATTCAAAAAAAAAAAAAAAAAAAAAAAAAAAAAAGAAAAAAAAA
>MNCI01021662.1:69745-113769 GCA_015680685.1 Gnetum montanum
ATCTCTACGATCCCTTCTATAACCCGTCTCATCTCGCTATCCAGGTAATTGTAACTCATGTCTTGTGTAGCATAGAATCCCTACCTCATTCCAGTGATATTTACATGTGTGTGTTTTGTGGAATTAGTGTGGATTACATTTAACCCTTTCAGTGCCCAAGGACACTTTTAAGTGTGGTTACACAAGGGTAATATAGGTTGGAACCTGCTTTGGGGAGGATCCACTTGTGTAATCTTTTGTAATTCTCACTCATGACATAGATGACACACACCATTTATTACCCTCAGCATATTTACCAATGATTTCTTTTCCTTACTATTATCCCTTTGATTTAACGTTCCTATGTACTATCACATAACCTTTTTCTCTATCACTCGAGGTTTCATTGATCAATTACACCATACATCATTATTCGTGCCTTCACAACAAACTCAATTACCCTCAAATCTCCTAATCATCACTCAATGTCCTCAATTACAACGTTCAATTCCATCAAACCTTCAAAATTTGGCATTTGTAGTGTTGAGACCATCTCACCAGGGCCTCGATATCGTGTACGCGATGTATCGTACGCGATATCGCATCCCTCCAAACCTATAAATAGGAGACCCCCGCAACACTTAACATCATTTCTTGCCATTCACATGGGGGGGTTTTTCAAATTTTTATCTACGACTTGCGAGTGTGACACCTTTGCTTTCCAACCTCTATCTCACTCGCTGGTGCTTCAATTTTAATTCTGTCTGAACCTGCTTGAACTCGGAGTATCCAGCTTAGTCGTGGGGGAGGGACACTTGCTGAAAAGTGCCTAACATTTTTGGAATTTATCATCACCCAAAGAAAATTAGTAAGGGTAATTAGTTGTAAATTAAGAATAAAATGTGCCAAAAAAATTATTTAATCCCTAGGTATACCGAGAAATTGAAGTTGAAAAAAATTGACCTAAGTAAAAAGGACCTATTATTACAATCTTTTGGGAAATATCACATGAAGATAAAATGAATTAATTAATTAAGGCAAGCAGTAAGGTATAACTTAACTTCAAAAAAAAACCTTACTAATGCTTGGCCCCGTGTGATTGCAGATGGCCCCGAAACGTGGACAACAGGAAGGTCCTGCTCAAGGTGGGAGAAAACGACCTCAGAGAGGAAGTAGACAAGATCCTACTAGACAACATGCTGAATAGGAGGAGCAATCAATCAGTATTCATCAAGAGAATCCTCCTACCGTATAGTTTGGGTAGGCAGATGGAGGAGCTGCTGCAGCGCCTGAATAGGGACAACATCTCACGTTGCCCCAAGATTGTGTTCAAGCCATCCATGAAAAGTCCACATTCGTTGCGGTGATTGTGGAGTTAAAATTTGAATCTTTTGCAGAGTTCACTCTTGAGGCTATTAGTGAGCACGTCAAAGGGTCTCCCTTTTAACTTATCCTCTTTGATAGCGGTGCCTGGTACCTAGGAGAAATGTACCAATTCTGGCACAACAGAGAGCAAGGCACCACCATCAAAATTTGTGGTGTAACAGTTGATTTCTTTGTGCAAGCCATTTTGGAAGTGTTAAACCTTCTGAATACAGGGCCAAAAGTTTCTCAATTATCCACCCGTTCAGGCCCCGATGTGCGACGGGTTTGGTTAGAAAGGGTGTATGGAAAGGAGAAAACATTTGGAGAGTTGATGATGGAAGAGAGGATTTACTTCAAGATTGGAACATATCACCTCTTCCCCATGAAGGGCTTGAAAAGAATATAAATGTATGTAGCGAGAGGATGTGCAGTGCTGATGGAAAAGTTTGATGCTAACTTGCCTCATCTATACTGTACAGAGATCCTAAAGTGGTTTGAGGAACGAAAGATAGGAAAGATGGAATTGCCTTTTCCTTGTCTTATTAGGAAGCTGTGCCAACATGATGGGATTAAAGGATATACCAATGATGTCCTCCAAAAAGCCTAAAATGCTTCATATGTTGAATTGCTAAAGTCGCTAGTTCCAAGAAAAGGCACTGGCGAAATGTTGGGACTAGAACCAGAAGAAGAACAGATGGTTGAACCAACTGCAACTCAACTTGCAGGACCCAGCCAACCTCCAAGTATGGGTCCTAGTCAACAACAGGAAGCAGGGCCTAGCACAGACCAAGACCAACCATTGCTGCTGCAAGACTACAGATCGTCAATGAGCCATCTCAGGGCCATTGCTGAGACGGTTAGTTGGGGAAGTCGTGATGACATAAATCTCTTCTGCGTCATTGATGATGCCATTTAGCCCATAGATTCTTTGGATTGCATAAGGGGTGAAGTGTCTATTCATAGAGGAGGAGAGGCAAGTACATGGTCACAATAGATCTCAGAAAATGCTGCATCTTTCCAAGTGCAACTAGAAACTGGTGAAGGGGCCACAGTGGTGGTCATGCAACACCAGGATGCAGTGGGAGCTACAAAAGTGATCACAGATGTACGTATTATACCACTAGAAGATCTCATGGGAGCACAAGATGCTCAAACTTTGGTCAAAACCTCAATGACTCCTGTGGAACATGAGGATGTGCTTGATAGATTGCTACAAACAGGGCAAGTTATGATGTCCCTGTTTGACATCCCTCAAGATGTCATGGTAATTCAAGTAGACCTCATTTCCATGAAGGGGAAGTTGGTCTTAACAGAAGTGAGGGCCAAGCATGCTGAAGAAGAAGTGCAGAAATTACAAGAATAGCTTGTAGCCCTACAAGTAGCTTAGCGGGACCCTTTACAGTTTGTTCCCGTAGACTAGCTTGAGAAATTTAGAACTAAGCAACTAACCAAGTTAATAATAGAGAATAAAAAGGTGGCTGAGAAAAAGGAGACGGCTATTTAGGATGCCTCCATAGCATAGGCGCAAACACATGCATATCTTAAGGCACTCAAGGACCTACAAGAAGAAAATAAACAACTCATTACCAATAACCTTCGGTTGACCACAACAGAGAAGCAAAAGAATGTTCTTGAGGAACACTTCCACCAATTGTGAGAAAAATTTATCTGGGTCAACCAAGATGTGAATTGTTTAGCCAGGGAGAATTGAACCCTCTCAATGGAGGAGGTGTGTGCCATTCATAAAAAATCAGCTATTGAGATAAGTGTGTGGAAAAATGAGGTTAAACAACATGAAAAGTTAAAGGAGCACTTTTGAGACTAGGTGGAGATGTACAAACAGATCCTAGAGAAGGAGATCCATATGGTCAAGGCCCAAATCAATGCTATCAGTGCCCAACACACTGATTGGCGGGCCATATTGGACACATATTCCTTTGCCCACTAGGCGGAAGTTAAAAGCTGGGACCTGCAGATCCAAGATCTCACTGAATACATGGAGTTGGCAAACCTGCGGTATGCCAACCTTACCATGTTAATAGTAGGGCACCCGAGGATAGAGCTTGAGTAGTAGGTAGCAACCACCCACATCAAATATGAAGCAGAATTTGTAGAACGCAAGAAGCTATTGGAAAAAATGGAGATCACAAATTTTGAACTTGAGGTGGTGAAAATAAGCTACCAAGGACAGAAAGGTGTCACAACAGATTTGGCTCGATGGCTTGAAGATTTCCAAGAATATAAAGATAAATCTAGAGCCTATGAAGAGGAACGACAAGTATTTGCAGCCTGGTATGTCAAGGCCAATCAAATGTTTCTACAAGTACCCTGTCCATGGGAAGTGTTGATTCCATCAAACATCAGAACATTAGCATGGATGACACAAGATCCTTGGACTGAAGAGGAGAAGCTCTAGGCCATACTTCAATGCCATCAAGCCTCAAAGCCTGGAGCACAAGACAAAGGGAAAGCACCAATGGAGGAGCCACTACCACTAGGAACTACATGAGTTCCATCCATTTCTGTAGATGTAGAACATTCTTTGTGTTGTGTCTCCATTTTTTTTTCATTCCATGCCACGACATAATCCCACATTTTCCATCTAATAATCCCATACCTATCCACTATGTAATCACTGTAACTTAAGGATAAGTTTTCATTCAGTCATGGGGGTATGATGAGTCGTCATCTGGGGTGACAGCGATATCGCATACGCGATATCATGGCCTATCTCCTCATTTATAAATAAGAGGTAGATAGATGATTTCAGGGATTAGAAATTAGTAATTAAGTTAGTTTTCATTTTTTGTGTTCTAATTTCCTTCTCTCCCTCCTCCTCTCCGTGTATGCCCATAGTGTGGTGATTGTAATTGTATGGCATCCTTTATTCGAGTGTGACATACTTGGACACGCACATGACTGGCAATAAAGATCGAGATTACTTCATCATTGTAGCATTCACTTATCTTAATTATTTAATTAATTTTTATTTACTACTTTCCTAGTTAATCTCTTCTCACCCTTAAACTCATGTAAAACGTGGAATGAGTACAACTTGATTATGAGCATTTAAGTGTGACTACTTGGTAACCTAGTAGTGTACCTAGGATCGGCGCTTGGTAATCCCAGTAGTAGTCATGCACGAAGTATAAGATGTGTATGGATAATCAAGGAACGGATGCTCATTGCACTTAGGCTAGATTAGATTCTCTCTTACCCTTTTCTCTTAGTTTAGTAATGTTACTTTCCATTGCCTTCAGAAGTAGCGTTAGAGTAGGAACCACATCATACACCTCACTCTAGACTAAACCATATGTGACAAAGATAATACTAGTCCAGGTGGGAAGACAGTGAACTGTGACCTAAGGCTAACTATTTAGGTGCCACAATTAGTCCGTCTGTGGAGTTCGACTGGATCGTGTGTGTAAACCTTGTATTCGTATGGTTGAATGTAGGGGTACCTCGCCACTCATCATAGGTGATTAGCTTAGATTGGAAGGTAGTGATGTCTTTTGGAATGTCAAAATTCTTGGTGAAACCTTATCCTATGTTGACCATTCTATCTAGGAACTATTCATGCTTCTTGATGGTCATCTTGTAGAAGCTCTAGGAAGTTTGACATATTAATTTTACCCATTAGGATGGTCTTGTGGTTTGAACTTGGCTTAATAGAAAGTATTAAACCTTTGATTTATCTAGGACATGCATTATTTTTATCATTTTTCACTATTTTAACATTTTATCCTTGCCACGAGACTTAATAATTAGTATAACTTGCATATACTTTGATTATTTTTAATGAGTTTCACTCCTTTGTGATGATGTTTGATATGGGACTTTGCATCTTAAATTTTATTATCTTTAATGGAAAAATACTTCATTAAGAGTTTAACATAGCATAAGACTTTATTATTGGTTGATTTGATATGAGACCTCACTAATGTGATTTCTATTTAATAAGTCTCATCCTTTGTATTTGTCACTAGCATAAAATCTTATATTTTAATTCTTGAATTTCTTAGGGGATGTTGAAACCTCGAAATAATTGTAATATAGGTGCTCCCTAAGATATATAGTCTAATTGGAACTATATAACTAAGCATTACCTAGTACAATTGAACCCATGACTTGGAGCTTGCAAATTAAGAGTCTTGCCACTAGACTAACATGTCATTCTTAATTCTTGCATTTCTTATATTTTCTATTATCTTTATAATGTTATTGCTAATGTTATCTCTAATAAGGATAGGATGGCCACATGTGAATGCCATTGATGATAATGTTATCTTTAGCACAAACCTACCATGTGTTGCAGCTTGATTAATGTGTCTTGGGTTGGAACTTTCAATAACCTATCCATAGATATTTCTAACTTGATCTATATAAACTAGTTTTGAGTAATCCTCTCACACAAAGAAAGATGCTCTGTTCATATAGACCAAGGAATGTGAAAAGGCATTCCAACAGCTTAAGAGAAACTTGTAGAAACTCCAATTCTACAAGCACCAAACTACTCCAGACTATTTCAAATCATGATGGATGCATTGAACTATGCCTTGGGAGCTATGCTTACATAGTTGGACTATCAAAAATTTCCTTACTACATTCATAGCTTAACTACACCATAATAGAAAAAGAGCTGATGGAAGTGGTGTATGTCTTGAAGAAATTTAGGCACTATGTGCTTGGGTACAAGGTGTTTGTGCACATAGACCATAGTGCTATTTGCTTCCTCATGAACAAGCCGATGATGAGCCTTCATGTCATACAATGGTTGGTGATCTTATAGGAGTTTGATCTTATGATGGTAGATCAAAAGGTTACCAAGAATGTGGTTGCTAACCACTTATCTTGGTTATGATGGAACAACAAAGAGGAGGAAAGCCTACTTTCTACTCAATTTTTTGATGAACTCCTCTTTGTTGATGCAATAAATGAACAAGTGCCTACTAAACCAAAATGGTACGATGGTATTCTCACTTATCTTTTTACTTAGAAGATGCCACAAGACCTAGAGTTCCTAAAGAAATAACAATTTCTTCATCAGGCCAAATGCTTCATGAAGATTAACAGACACCTTTACAAGGTGTGCGTTGATGGCCTACTTCATTGGTGTGTTCCTAATGTTGCTCAACTGTGTATTCTCCAAGATGCTCATGAGGATCCTTGTGGGGGCCACTATGTGGGAAGATACATTGTCATTAAGATCTTGATGGCTGGGTATTACTGGCCAACAATCTTTAGGGATGCTTGCCAATTCATCTACTCTTGTGAACACTGTCAACAAGATGATGGGATGATTTCTTAAATGGAGGGGCCTCAATAGTGGATCTAATCATTGTAACCCTTCAACATCTGAGGCATAGACTTCATGGATCCCATCATGCCCATGTTAAATGGAAAGGCATACATAATAGTTGTTGTTGACTATTGTACCAAATGGGCAGAAGCAGCAGCTGTCACCAACTGTACATTTTCCATTGCTACATCGTTTGTACAATAGAATGTTGTAAATAGGTTTGAAGTGCCACATGCACTAATTTTTGACAATGGTACTCATTTTGCATGTGCTACTTTTCGTAAGCTCATGAAACACTTTGGGGTTGAACATAAACTAACAACACACTACCACCCCCAAGCCAACAGTCAAATAGAGGTTACCAATAGGGAGATCACTACAATCTTAACCCAAACAATTAGCAAATATAGGAGATACTAGAGCACGAAAGTAAATGATTCCCTTTGGACCTACTACTTCACATGGAAACTTCCTATAGGCTAATCTCCCTATGAGGTGGTGTATAAAAAATTATTAACTCTTCTAATTTAATCTAAGCTCCATACACTTTCAATAGCCTAAGATCTAGATCTTGACCTTAGCCTAGCACAGAAAGAAAGATTGATCAACCTCAATGTGCTAGATGAAAATTGATTGGTAGCCCTATCCTTGAATGAAGTGCATAAAGAATTCAACAAAAAATGCCACAACCTTAGAATATGAAAGGTAAAATTTCAACCTAAAGACAAGGTCCTCTACTAGAATCCCATACATGTACCTCAACGAACTAAGTTCCAAACATTGTGGGAAGGGCCTTACATCATTTATGAAACCTTTCCTTGTTGGGCCATGTTGATCTACAAACCTGAGAGCCCAAACAAGAAATGACTAGTCAATATGCAACAACTAAAACCTTTCCATGAGCCCAAGCAAGCCAATGAAATTAATGCCTCATCAGATGGACAACCTTGCTCAATTTTTTAGATCTCCTCCTTCCAACTTAGTCATGGGAGAGATGGCCATCTATGCTAATCATTAAAATGGATCTTTAGTTTTTCTACTTTTTTGTTTTACACCTTTTTGTTTTACACTACCTTTTTATTTTACATTTTGTTATTTTTCCAAATTTTTGTTTTACAACATTGTTAGTATGTTTTATTTTTCTCAAATATTTTACAATTTCTTTTATATTTTTCTTTATTTAGGTGTGAATTTTCCTTGTTTTTTAATAAAATTGCTTTGTTTCCAACAAGACATAGTGATGCTATAGCTATTTGCCAATGGTGGTTTATACCTAATGTATTTGATTGCTAATATTTGATTTCTATTTTTAAATTTTGATGATTGATGACTAAGCCAAAGCTTCTTTTTCATGAAATAGGTAGTGAGCCCATGTCATCCACCCATTCACAAACTCTATAGTTTTCCTTGTTTGGAAATATGAGGTTCCTTTTCCATTAATGAAACTTTAATGAACTTGTAACATTGGTAGTTTTCAAACTTGGGAAAGATTCAAAGGTTTGAAATGGGTGTGACTTCAAGGAGACTCAGTACTCTTTGTGCCTCTCTACTCACTTGAGTGCATGAGTGTTTTCATGGATTTCTTATTGTTCTGTGTTGACTAATAACAGGAAGTTGAATAAGTCTTTACATGGTGTGGTTCCCATCCAAGAATTCATAAAAACATAAAATTCAAAAAAACAAAAAGAAACAAAACATGATAGGAATTCAAAGCACACCCCTTAAACAAAATAATAGGCCACAAGCACTAGTTATGGAACTAGAAAGATATGTTATCCATGCTTGAAGGTCCCCTCTAACTAAGGTCCTTTCTCACTTCATACTTCTCTTTTTTTCTCTAATAAAGAATAGTATTTGATCTATGGGAGCATTCTTGTATTTTAAGAGGGTGGTCTGAGCTTAGAGTAGTGATGCAAAGTCATTGAAATTGGTTGATTTTTATTTGGATTAAGGATGGACTTTATCGGGTCATTTAACCATAAAATCCACAATGGACTTTATGTGACCATGATTAGGAATTCCATTCCACTTCTTCTCTCATCCATCAATTCTTTTCATAACTCACCTCGCTGCCAATTTTTATGTTTTGCTTAATGTCTTAGTTTGATATGTTAAAATTCTTAAATGGATTCTTTTGGATTTGGTCCTTAACTTTTTACTTTTTGTGATCATTAATCAACTGTGGGGCCCATGGACTCCTTAGTTAAGGTTATGCAAGGGCAAAAAGAGCATAAGCCTACTATGGGGAGGATCCACTTGCATGTCTCTTAGTTAGGTTAGTTAAGTCTCTTATCCTTAAGCATTTTGGCAATGAAATATTTTGCATTTCCCATTGGTTGCATCGAACTGTGTGCTCCTTAAAGCATTTCTCCAATCAATCTTCATCTTTTGTGAAATATCAAGCCCTATTCATGCATCTCATTATGTTCTTGGCTTCTTAGGTTTCCATTTGATTCCAATTATGCTAAAAAATTTGTATTTTTTGAATTTTGACTTGGTCAATTGTGGTCAATAGTCACGTTGACTAGGCCCAGTTAACATAGCTGACTGCATTGACTAGGCCCGGTGAGGCCCAATCGATGCATGGAAAAAATTCTATATGTAGCACCCACCACTTAGGAGTTTTTTTTCCATTTGCTTCAAATGTAAGGGGAGTTTTTGCAATTTTTCAAATCTCAAAACCTTCTAGAGCCCGTAACCTTAAAACTGTTTATCTAATTCACTTTGTTCTTTAGTCTTGCAGCTTCTGGAGGTATGCTCTACATTGTGGAGGCCATAAACCTTAGGTTTTTAATGATCAAATTTTCTAACTCCCCCATGGGTTTAACGAATAAATAATATTAAAATACTAAGTAATGAGAGTTAAACTCTTCCAACACACTTCAGTAACCTATTTAATTAGGTAATAATAAAATAACATTAAAATAATCAAACTAGCCATGATCACAACTTAGCCAAGTGAAACTACCTCAATAGATAAGGTATTCCAAATGTTTCAAAGTTACACATTAAGTGCTAATCCTTGGTCATGTTGTGATTACAGATGGCATCTAAATCGAGACATGTGTAAGAAGGAGGACCATTCCAACCAAGGAACCAATGACCTAGAGTTGGAAGAGATCAACAAGAACAAACCCAAGAATAGGTAGTGGAAACTCATGTGACAAAACCTCTTTTGGGGAAGCCCAAAGTGGAATCTATCTGAAAAATTCTTGAAGAAGTAGTTGTAACTGAATAATACCATCTACATGAGGTGCCATGATTGGTGCAAAGACTTGAGGTCACATTGACTCAAGCCTGCCTTGATCAAATCAAGCCTCATGACATCCAACATTCAGTTCTCCAAGCATTAAACTTTGAAAAATTCTTAGAACATGCTCCAACATAAGTCAAGAGTTAGTTTTAAAACTCTCCTATGTGGCCAATCATCACTTCTAGTGGGGAATGGTACATGAGAGAAACATATCTCTTCTAGAATGATAGGCAGACAGGGGCCACTATGAAGATCAAGGACATTCAGGTGTCCTACACGATGGAGGCCATTACATAGGCCCCTGGGTTGCTTGATATTGGAACAAATTTGGTAGAGATCTCCACACAAGTAGACCTAGAGGTGAAGAATGAGTGGACCTAGTGGTGTTATGGAGTGGACTACAAGGAGTATGGTGTACTCACCTTGGTAGAGTGCATATATTTCAAGATAGTGGCCTAGCATCTTAATCCAATGATAAGACCCAGCAAGGTGATCACTTTCTCTACCTGTGTGTGTGCCGCTATGAGTAGGAAATTCCTTGTAAACCTTCCATAGTTGATCTATTTAGAGATAGAGAAGTGATTTAAGGAAAAAAAATGTGGAAGGTAGGCCCCACCCTTTCCATGCCTCATTCAAAAGCTATGAAAAAGGGTAGGGATAGTTTGTTATGCTAATGACACAATCAAGCATGCTCTTATTGCCTCCTAGATAGAAATGATGAAGGATAAGACCCCTGTCATGACCAAAGAAGAGGAGCAGTAATCACCACCTCCACACCCACTCATGAAATAACATCAGAGGCCCATGCTACCCTTGAAAGCATACGTAAGATCCAACAATAGCTCTTGTGAGAGCAAGAATAGTGAAGAGGCATGAGTGATGGCGACCCATCTGTGTATTGTCTAGCGATGAGTCACCTAAATGAAGTGGCTCAAACCATCAGTTAGATGGAGGAAGGTGGACCAATTTTCTTAGCCCAAAGAACAAAACTATTCATAAGATCAAATCTTGATGCCCAAGAGGTAATAGTATTTCTCTCAGAATAGCAGCAATTTCTAGAAATCTCTAGGAATGTACCTACTTTTTTGGTGGGTCGAGAGAAGGATGAAGGAATAACTATCTTGGTGATGCAGCACCATGGCTAAGAGACAATAGCAAATGTGGTTGCTGATAGAATTGTTGAAGCATTGAATGCACTTGTGATGTTTGTACCAAAGATTTCTACACTCAAAGATGTGCAAAAATTCATAAGAACAGTTAGTGGTAGATTGAACATAGCCTAGCATGAGGAGTTGCTGGACTGATTGGTAGAAGCTGAGAAACTAATTTTGGATATCTTTGATCTTCTAGATACAATTACTACAACCTATAGAAGCAAAGGGTAAGTCCACTATATTTGAGGGGCAACTCGAAACAACCCAAGCACAAAACCAATACTTGGATGTGAAGGTTGCTGAATTAAGAGCTTTTCTTGTTGATCTTGCATTTCTCAACCTTACATTGACATGTGATGAAGCTTTTAAATAGCTTTAGAACAAGCTTAAAAAGGTTACGAATGTCAAGAAGATGAAAATCTTTGATTAGTCCTTAGCTAATGTCATAGTGCATAATATCCAAAAGGCCTTGGACTAAAGTCGCTAGGAGAATGTGATTCTGACTGCAGAGAATCATCTCTTGCAGAATGTTGATGTGCAAAAGTAGCAGAAGGAAGATTTCATCTATCAAGATCTGGAGCAGCTAGCTAGAGTGAATATTGAGCTAAGGAGATTAGTAGTCAAAAATAGAAATCTCTCCATGAAGGAAGTTTGGGCTCTTCACCAAAAATCTACTATAGAGATAGTTGCTTGGAAAAACAAGGCTCTCAAATTTGAGAGAGTCAAAAATCACTACAGAGATCAGGTCAGTCTACAGAAAGAGATCAATGAAAAACACATCCAGAAGATGAAGTTGAAAGTTAATGAGGCCCTCCAACAGTGTAAGGAAGGATGCATTGTCTAGTAGCCTATCTTTGATAAGCTTAACGACTACAACAAAGTGGACATTTGCATAAATGAGTTACAAATCGAGGAGGTGATGGAGTATATGGAGCTTGCTAATCTCCGTTATGCAAACTTGACAATGCTAATTGCTAGACGACCATGGTCAGAATTAGGAAAGCAAGTGGCCAGCTTGTACTTGTTATATGAGGTAGAGTTCAAAACCCATAAGGAGACCAAGTAGAAGTTTGAGATTACTAATGCTAAACTTGAGGTTCTCAGGGGTCGATTGACTAATCAAAGATCAACTGGTGAGAACCTAACCAAAAGGATGAATGACCACTAGGAGTTGCAGAATGCACTCAAGGCATTTGATGTTGAACACAGAATTTTTACTACCTAGTTTGTCAACATCAAGCTATTCTCGACAATGCCCTATCCTTGGGATGTTCCCACACCTGCCCACATTGGTAATGTTGTAGGGACTATGCATGCTTCTAGGGGTAAGGAGAAGAAGATGAAGGCATAGTTGAATGCCTTCCATCTTCCACCAGAAGTTGTTGCTACCGCAGGTACACCACAATTGCCTCAACCACTACATGTGCTTGAAGCAAGAGAAGGTCCTTCAAAGCCTCAAGAACCTCCATCGTGTAGGACTATTTGAGCTTCTTCATTGTGTTCATGCCGTCAAAGGAGTTATGTTTGTCAGTTTTGTCCTAGTGTTCAATTTTGTTTTCCTAAACACTAAGTTTTGTAATTATTGTAACTGTACACTTGGGCACTTAGTTTGTGTCATGTTGTTCATGTGTTGTTTTGTGTGTCAATAATTCCATACATTCTCAGGTATATTGTAAGAAACTTGTTCCTTATTTTGTTGTTCACTCAAGGATGAGTTTTCATTTAGTAGTGGGGGTATGATGAGTCATGTTGATGAGGCCTCGTTAACACAACCTCGTTGACACAATCACATCGATGTGGGATTTGATGCATTGATGTGGCCCCATCAACGTAGTGTCTATTTTCATCTATAAATATGCACTCACCAGCCGCATTTATGGCATAAGTCTCATAGTTGTAGCAAAGTTCTTGCAGTTTTCTTGTTTGGAAGTTAGAATATTTTTCTAAGTGCCCATAATAAGAATCAAAGAGTGTATGGATCTTTATTCAAACACTGTTGTACCTAAGCATGACAGTGTATGTGGCAATAAAGATGAGCTTTTTGATAAACCTTGCAACACTTTGAAGTAGATTAATTATTTCCTTTATGCATTTAGTATTTTATACAATTTCCTTTAATGCTTTAAGTAATTAAATAATTAATTAAGTAATAAATTAAGATAGATTAATGTGATAAATTAAGCACATAAGTACGATCACTTTGAGCATATGCTTGGCACTTGGTAATCCTAGTAATGCTTAATGTTTGGTAACCTAGTAGTGTTAAACATGTTCAGGATGTGTACAACAAGTGGAAACGAATGCTTATGCTAGGATTAGTTAAACATCAGCTAGTTAGATTAAATTAGTAATTAAATATCTTTAATTATCTATTCTTTATTCATAGGAAACTTAGAACATAAAACATAAAAATGACAAAAATCATATGCCTCAGTTGCACTTAACCATACCTTTGCATTTCTCAAGTGTAATTGGGAAGAAAACGATTACAACAGTTAGTTTCACTTCTTAGAGACCAATGTACTTAGAAGGCTATAAGTCCATCAAATTTGATTGGATTGTGTGTGAATGCTTAGTGATTCATATGGTTGGGCGTAGGGTCTACTCATTGCTCATCAAGAGCTATATCATCATCATACAAGAAAAGGTTGACAAAGTGATCCCTAATTTTAATAGAGTATCTATTTAGAATTTTGTACATCCACTCCTTTCATTAATAAAAATACTAAAAAGTGAAGGTGAAAAGGAACAAACTTTTTCACTTTAATATCACCATGCAATAAAGCATTTTTATAGGAGTGGTGATATATGATCTATATATATACCTCTTAGTAAGCTTTTCAATAACAATTAGCAAAGGTGGAGAAGTACCCATGTCTTATAATTATTTCTACAACTTGCTTTGAATAAATGAATCATATGCTTTAGAGAAATATACAAAGCAAACAACAGTTCTTTTATTTTGTCCTTTTGCATAAGAAATATACATAGTATGTGTAGCAAGCACTTCATCAGTAAAGTTACAGAGTTTCCTTTATACAAGAAATATACATAGTATTGTACCACACATCATTAGTTTGGTTTTAATAACACTAACTCTCATCTCTAAGACAATACAAAAAGCATCTACTATTTGAAGCATGTACTTCATTTAAACTTGAGTATTTGTTTATAAGAACTACATCATTAGCAAATATTAAAACATTTATAGGAAAATTTTCAACATTAATAGATTCTACTACAATAGAGGACATCCATTATTCTAGTTTGTCAATAAAGATGCTAGATAAAGTAGGAAAATATGTATATCCTTATTTCACCCTAATATTAATATTTAAAATAAATTTTTTCTAGGTGTTATTATTTAAGAATATGATTTGTACTATACTATATAACTTTTGGATAGCAAATATAAGATCTTCAAAGTATTAATATCGTTCAACTGCCTCGATAATTTACATAGAATAATATGATCAGAAGCTTTCAAAAAATCCACAGGGATTAAAACCTTATTTGACTATCTTTACCTTGGTCCATACAATACGTTAATGTAATCAAGTGATCTATTGTGGAGCTATGTTGTTTGAAACCTACATGTGAACTTTCTTGAACTTTGTTTAATTCTACCCAACTATTAAGCTTTTTAACAATGAGGTATTAGCCTAGTGGTAAGGATCTTGGCCTAGTAGCCCTAGGTCAAAAGTTTGATTCTACTAGGTAGCATTGAGTTATAAAGTTTTAAAAAAATTCATAAAAAAGGAATTTTAAAATTAGTTTGATAAATCCATGTTTAGAAATACATAAAGGTTGCTTGGCATTATAGCTCACATTAAGTTTCATCAAATAATGAAGAATTACCAATGAATAGGGCCTTCATTGGTTTTATATCTCATTATTTAACAAATATTATGCAAGGAAGAGATTGTTAGTTCAAGTTGCACAAGACACCTTTACATTATTATCTTTACTATATATACCTTAAGAGTGCAATTTTAATAGTTAGCTCATTGTTTTGTTAGGTGATAAACAATAAAGTTGTGGTTGTAAGAGATTGTGATGTGATGTCGCAACTTATGATGTGAAGTCACATCTATGAAGTCATAGTCATAATACATGCTTATAAATATAAGTCACTTATCATATTTATGATAGTATTATCATAGCTATAATAGAAGTTTTGCAATTTAATTTTGTAGTTTAGAAGCATTTATTGAGTGTTTAAAGTGTGAATCTAAGTTAGTTATACAATATTTTATTTGAGTGGATTGTACCCGATACAATTCATGAATGAAAATAAGATTACATAGTTCCTTGAGTTATAGAAATTTTGAAAAATCTATTATTGCTGCAATGGAAAACTCACTCTAAATCCCACCTTCTTATGCTTAACATTTTACGAAAATCCTTAGAGGACATCATCATTGCCTTTATTAACACCATGTAGAATAATATGCAAGTGATTTGATTATAGCTTTTATAGTTTTTGTTGTACTAATGTTGCTAACATATAATATTTTAATTTTATTTTAAGGATATGTAAATTGGTGTGAGGAGGACCATTATAAATATTTATGTGCATAATTTTGCATGCTTAAGGTAGTATGTAAAACCAATGCAGACCAAGAACGCCCATACCAAAAGTTGCAGATATCTAGAAGTGAATGTGATTCTCAACTAGTACATACTTAGAAGAAAATGACCATAGTTGTGTTCTTTACAAATCTTATCCAAACACTAACAACTAAAGAGAAATTCATAACTCATAAGCTATTCTATAAACATGACCACATTTATGTTGATGTGGTAAGAGCATGTACCATTTAAATTATCCTTTCCAACAAGCTGTCCGTAATGTATGGATGCAACCATCTGATATGGTAGGTAACACACTTACAAGTAGCAAATAGATTTGAAATTACCGAAGAAGGCGCCCACATCTCTAGGGGAATTCACGAAAAATTGTGTTGTAACTTAAAAGACCTATAAAAATATTATACGAAAAGTAAATGAATAATTAATACAACGAAACAAAATGCAGTAATTTCATAACTTTATTCTTGTAGGCACACATATGGAGTCCTTCAACCATATTTTCACTGTTAAGTCCATCATTAACCAGTCATCTTTAATTTCATTTCGTTACTTTCAACAGAAAATAAACGCCCCAGATTTGAAGATTTTCGTATGTGGAATAATCCCCTCTTTGACAACCCTTCTTTAGGTAATAATCAAAAGGGAAATTTTTTTCATTAATAAGACCAACATTTTCTTGACAACTTTGTTAGAAATTTTTAATTGAATTATATTTTGGTTGCATTTTGAATAGTTTAAATTCCAAATTTTGTCTCTATGCTTCACAAATGTTGTGTCATGGTTGTGTGCTAATTTCATATAACCTTCTTTTACTGTTACTTGTAAATATAGGCGATTATGATTTATGACTAGTAAATCTTAGTTGAAATTTGTGAAGGCAAATTCTGTAAAAACAATTTCATATTAGAAGTCTGAGAAGGGATAGCTGGTTAACTTTTCTTTTTGTTTTGAAAAACTGGTACATGAATTGGTATTATTACCTGCATAATAAGTCTTTTGGATCTTAGAACTGGTCATTTAGTTTAGAATTGTTAAATATACACATGAATTGTTAAGACCCCATGATTATTGTAGAGAAGTTGTATCTTTGATTTTTGAACATCCAAATGTCCAAAATTCATGACTCTAATGTCTCTTTCCAATGTTCCTGTTGTTGACACCTTAATAATTACTGGCTAAATACTTGAATGTCCTATAGTTTTTTTATATGGACACACTTTTCAATGTAGCAAATGTAATGTTGAAGCTAGGTGGTTTTGATGAGAGTCAAACATAGGATGGAGGGTTTACTGGAGGAAATTTTAGCTCTAGGCCTGATCAACAAACATCATAGAATGCACAAGGTTCTAAAAATAGCATTTTCCATCTGAGTCTAGATTGGAATACTGGTTCCTTCATGGAAGAAGGTTGTTTGGATTTATTTTTCTTGTTTAATTAGTGTTCTCAATTGTGAAAAATTGCATTACATGACATAACCTGTGTACAATTTTTTAGTGTGTTATCTGTTTCAAGACTTCTAAATCCTTATGACCTAGCTGAATATACAAAAATAGCATTACTAGAATCTCCTCTTGATCCTCCCTTTCCAAAATGGAACACTAAAGTTATGTCTTGCCACCAAATGCAAGGTTATACGTTTTCTTCATTGCAAGAGAGATAAGGAAAGAGGCTTTTGCACCAAATGCATTGCACAACAAATTTTGATTTTATTGAAAAGCCCATGAAAAGAACATCAGCAGGCACCCATGCAAGACATCTTCTTAGACATCAGCAGCCTGAAGCAACATCCCACAAGAAAACCTGTGCATGTCCTGTAAGTAAGAGAACTCCACTTCCCAATGACATCAATAACAAACAATGTAACAGAAGTCATCTTTCTCTATCATCTAGCCCTGCAAGAACACGACCTAGTCAAAGATTCAATGACAGTATAAAGGTGAAACATGTTTATTGAAATAGGATATATTGCTCACTAAGATACCTATTATTTTTTATTGTGTATAGATGGACATATTTGCTAACAAGGAATGGATTTGGTTGTCCAATTGTTTGTAGTATGCAACAAAATGGGAGGATTAAAGAATCTCGGCCATGCAATGCAAAATATGTATCGCATACCATGCTATTATAGAAGACATTTTGTTATTGTGTTATCAATTATGTTTTTACCCAAGGACAACCATTTTACAATTTTTCATAGGTGGAACTTGGAGACAAAAGCAAAGGAAAGTCGAACAAAAAGGTTGACAACCTTTATTATAAAAGTTTGGCTTCTTAAAAGTTCAATCTACTGCCAAGTCCTATATTGTATCCTTTCTTGAAAACATTTTTTTTTGTTGTAGTCCTATAATAAGAGTTACAATGGTAGTATTCTAGCTTAAGACTTTGAAATTTTCTTATTTGTATCCTTAACTAGTAATGTTAAAATATAGCAATGCAAGAGCTGGCAAGGAATCTAAGAAATTTGATCCAAACCAACCTAACATAGATTTAGCTAGAGGTGTGGGATCTTCTACCCAAATAATTTCTTTAGTTTCTAGATGCATAAAAAATATGCTTGGAAAAGTGGCAGGTTTGAGTTCTTTCTTGTTGGATCCATAATAATTTCTATTTTAAAAAGTTGATTGTCACTTTGACAATTGGAACTTCCTATCCACTACAGTTACCAAAACGAAGAATACAGATGATAAACACCAATCTATGATACCCAAAGATGACTCTACTTTAGCAACACCAATGTCGAGTGCATCTCCCTCTATTCCTCATGCACTTGAACTTTGCACATTAGATGATTCTAGCTCCGTATTTCACTCTAGTTTATCTCCCAGGAGTTTTTCTGATACTTTTTCCTCTCAAAACTCTCCAACTTGCTCATTCAGTCCAATGACAAGCCATATGAGGAAAGGGCACACTGATATCATCTCAAATGAAAACTACCATTTACTTTTGTTGCAAAATCTTAGAATCGAAATTCAGTATGCTGAAAATTCAAGCATAACATTCGGTGGAGTGGACTTGGTTGCCTATGATCTCCATTCATTTCTTAGCTCTTATAGAATGCTTCCTTTTGATGAAAACCCTTGTACTACAAGCTGTAAGCATAAACCATATGCATCAAAACCATTTCAGTTGAGACTACCATATCCAAAAATTAATTATTTTTTAAAGGTTAGTATGTCTCAAATGTGTGTGTAAAATAAGTTTGTTTCATATTGTAAGAAGTAGAAATTTGCATAGGAAATTTTGTTTTATCCTCTTTTATTAAAATTTTTGCTTGTGGATTTTGCAGGAGAGCATCTTATCCTTGTCCAATACTTGCAGACAAGCCATTATAAGATGAACTAAATATTTTCTAAAAGCTATGTATCAAATGCATGCTATTTTTTTAGGCAATGCAATCGTTAATAAAATGAAATATCTCTTAGGAGAAGATGTAGAAAAATCTTAAGCATAATCTAATAGACTAGATATAGAAGTTCACTATTTCATAGCTTATATTCCAATAAAGTATTTTAATGTAATGAGTAAGCTTTGCTTAAGTTCTTATCATCCTGGAATTGAAATTACAAGATGAATTCAACTTCTCTTTGAAGCTTGTGTGGAATTTATGAAGATACGTAATATGTGTTTATTTTTTTTTACTGTGATTGCTTATTTGAAACAATTTTATAATTTTATAACCAAAAGAACTTGTATGATTTATTTTTGCTGCCCCATTTTCTAAATTGACCAAGTAGCAATGGGGTAGCAAAAATAAATCATACAAGTTTTTTTGTTGAAAAATTATAAAATTATTTCAAATAGGCAATCTTCTAATTTCAATTCCAGGATGATAAGAACTTAAGCAAAGCTTACTCATTGCATTACAATACTTGATTGGAATATAAGCTCAGAAATAGTGAACTCCTATATCTAGTCTATTAGATTGACAAATATGCTTAGGATTTTGCTGCGTGTTCTTCCAAGAGATATTTCATTTTTTTAACTATTGCATTGCCTGAAAAAATAGAATGCATTTGATACATAGCTTTCAGCAAGTTTTTAGTTTATCTTATAATGGTTTGTTTGCAATTATTGGACAAGGATGAGATGCTCTCCTGCAAAAGGCATAAGCAAGAATCTTAATAAAAGAGGATAAAACAAAATTTCACAAGCAAATTTCTGCTTCTTACAATATGAAACAAATTTATTCTACATAGACATTTGAGACATACTAACCTTTAAAAAATAACCAATTTTTTGAGATGGTAGTCTCGGCTAAGATGGTTCTAATGCATATGGTTTATGCTTACAACTTGCAATACAAGGCTTTTCATCAAAAGGTAGCATTCTATAAGAGCTAGGAAATGAACATGGATCATAGCATTCAATAAGAACATTGAATTTCTGCTCTAAGATTCTCCAATGGAAGTAAATGGTCATTTTCACTTGAGATAATATCAGTGTGCCCTTTTCTGAGAGGGCTTGTCATTGGACTAAATGAGCAAGTTGGAGAGTAAAAAGTATCCAAAAAACTCCCGAGAGATAAACAGGAGTGAAATATAGAGGCAGAATCATCTGTGTGTGATGTGCAAAGTTCAAGTGCATGAGAAACCTCCCCACTCTTCATGTTTAATGAAGGCCATAAATCATGTTCACATAATGACAAACATAGGAAGATGCACTAGACATTGGCGTTATTAAAGTAGAGTCATCTTTGGGTATCATATATTGGTGTTTATCATCCGTATTCTTCGTTTTGGTAACTACAGTGGATAGGAAGTTCTAAGTGACAATCCACTTTTTTAAAATAGAAATTATTATGGATCCAAAAAGAAAGAACTCAAACCTGTCAAGCTTATTTTTGATGCATTTGGAAATTGAAGAATTTGTTTAGGCAAAAGACCCCACATCTCTGGCTGAATCTATGTTAGGCTGGTTTGGATCAAATTTCTCAGATTCCTTGCCAGCTCTTACATTGATATATTTTAACATTATTATTTAACGATGCAAGTAAGAAAATTTGGAAGTCTTAAACTAGAATGTTGCCATTGTAACTCTTATTATAGGACTATAACAAAAAATTTTTTCAAGAAAGGATACAATACAAGACTTGGCATTGGACTAGACTGTTGAGAAGCCAACCTTTTACAATAAAGGTTGTCAACCTTTTTGTTCAAGGTTTCCCCTACTTCTATCCTTAGGTTCCACCTATGAAAAACATGAAAAATTGTGAAATGGTTGTCCTTGGGTAAAAGCATAATTGATAACACAACAACAACAATATGTATTTTATAACAACGTGGTATGCAATACATATTTTGCATTGCATGGTTAAATGACAATACGAGATTCTTTAATTCTACCATTTTGTCACATACTACAAACAATTGGACAACCAAATCCATTCCTTATGAGCAAATATGTCAATCTATACACAATGAAAAATAATAGGCATCTTAGTGAGTAATATATCCTATTTCAATAAAAATGTCTCACCTTTATGCTAGCATTGAATCTTTGACTAAGTTGTGTCATTGCAAGGTTGGATGACAGAGAAATATGGCTTTTGTTACATTATTTTTTATTGGCGTCATTGGGAAGTGGAGCTTTCTTACTTGCAGGACATGCACTTGTTTTCTTTTGGGATGTTGCTTTAGGCTACTGATGTCTGAGAAGATGTCCTGCATGGGCACTCGCTGATGTTCTTTTCAGGGGATTTTTGATAAAATCAAAATTTGCTGTGGAGTGCATTTGGTGTGAAGGCCTCTTTCTTGATCTCTCTTGTAATGAAGTAGATGTATAACCTTGCATTTGGTGGAAAGATATAACTTTAGTCTTGAATTTTGGAAAGGGGGGATTAGGAGGAGATTTTGGCAACACTGTGTTTGTATATTCAGCTAGCTCATAAGGATCTAGAAGTCCTGAAACAAATAACACATTGAAAAATTATACACAGGTTAAGTCATATAATGCAATTTTCCAAAACTGAGAACACTAATTAAACAAGAAAAATAAATCTAAACAACCTTTTTCCATGAAGAAAGCAGTATTCTAATATAGACTCAAATGGAAAAGGCTATTTTCAGAACCTTGTGCATTCCTTGATGTTTGTTGATCAGGGCTAGAGATAAAATTTTCTCCAATAAACCCTCCATCCTTTGTTTGAGTCTCATCAAAACCACCTAGTTTCAACATTATATTCACTGCATTGAAAAGTGTGTCCATATCAAAAACCACTATAGGACATTCATGTCTTTAGCCAATAACTACTAAGGTGTCAACAAAAACAACATTGGAAAGAGACATTGGAGTCATGAATTTTGAACATTTGGATATTCAAAAATCAAGAATACAACTTCACTGCAATAATCATAGGATCCTAACAGTTCATGTGTATATTTAAAAATTCTAAAATAAATGACCTAATTCTAAGATCCAAAAGACTTATTATGTTATGTAGGTAATCCATGTATCAATTTTTTAAAACAAAAAGAAAAGTTAACTAGCTATCCCTTCTCAACCTTATGGTATGAAACTATTTTTATAGAATTTTCCTTCACAGATTTGAACCAAGATTTAGTAGTCATAACTCATAATTGCCTATATTTACAACTAATAGTAAAACAAGGTTATATGAAATTAGCGCACAACCATGAGACAAAATTTGTAAAGCATAGAAACAAAATTTGGAATTTAAACTCTTCAAAATGCAACCAAAATATAATTTAATTAAAAATGCCTAACAAATTTGTCAAGAAAATTTTGGCCTTTTTAAAGAAAAAAATTTCCCTTTTGATTATTACCTGAAGATGGGTTGTCAAAGAGGGGATTATTTTGCATACGAACCTCTTCAAATTTGGGGTGTTTATTTTCTACTGAACGGAATGGAATATCAGTGCCACAAAAACATAAATGAAATAGGAAAAACATTTTTGGTAATAAAATCATGTTGAAGGAAATGAAATTTACTGGGTAATAATTTTTGAGAAGTGGTATCCAAGAACTTAGATGTAAGTGTTTTGTAAAAGCCTTTTCTGTACAGTATTTCTATCTTAGGATCTTTGCTTGCTTGGAAATGGTCTTTTACCCTACAACCAAAAAACTCAGCATTGGTGTTAATGCCAACTTTCTTAATGCAAAGGATGTAAAAAAATAAAAAGGAAAAATCATAAAAGGACATTACATCTTGGTTGTTGAAAAGACTCCGAGGTAAAGAGAATTGTTATAAACTTTCTTCAACAATTTTTGTTGATCTTCGTCCACCTGTCACAACTTAACAACATTATTTGTGAATTCTTTTTCCTAATATATTTAGGCTACAAAAGCTCTTAAAAAAGCTCAAAGCTTAAACATACCTTTTTATAATGTTTGACATTTCCTTCTGAAATCGATTAAATTAGACACTAGATTATTAGCTGGAAACTCATGCATGTAGTTTTTTGGTTTAATATTATAAAAGTCCAACATGTAAGGCTTTGTTAATGAGGTAAATAATTCTAACCACCCTTGCACAAGAAAGAGCAAGTCCTTTGGGATGATGGTTCTTTTTGAAGTGTTGCTGATATTGGTGCAAATAATGATGATGTTCTTATCTTGTAACTGTGATTTTTACAATCAAGAATATGGAATCTAGTAGCAGATCTTGTTACGTTTGAATGATGCAAGTTATTTACAGATGTGAAGAACTATTATTATTCTTGCCAACAAAATTACTAGATTTTCTTGCTAAAGTAGTGTTGGAACTAGAAGATGGTGCTTTCTTGTTACATGATCGAGGAGCTTGATTTGATTGCTATATAGAAGAGTTGAGTTATGGGTGGTTCACCCATATAGTATGTTTTTAACTATCTTAGAGACATGTGAATTTTTTTGGTAAAAGCTTTCGTGGAAAATGTCTTTTTCTCAGCATCTTTGTTTGGTTGCAGCGGTCTTTGTCATTGTGCTATTTGTCTTAAGGTCAAAGAAATCAAAAATCATGTTAATCCAAAAATGACAGTGATAGTTAAATCTAAAAACAAGTAGGACACAATGAGAAAAGCCATTACATTATGATAGGTAAAGAACCTCCTGGTTGAAAATGCTCCTTGCTAGCATGCTTCTATTTTTGTTCATATTTTTTCACTAGATGGACTTATCAGAACTTAAACAGACTTTGTGAATTCTCTCTTATCTAAAGATATTATGTGCAATAAAAATGTCAAAAAGGAAATTGTAGTTTAAAAGTTACCTTTTTGGAATATCTGACATTTTCTGAAATCCATTAAATTACAGAATAGATCAGTAACAAGCAACTATATGAATAAATTGACATTTTAGCATTGAGAAAGTTTAAGAAGAAAACTTATGAATCAATTTAGCATTTCACCTCCCTTGCGTAGAAAAGTGCAAGGGTTTTGTGATGATAATGTATCTTAAAATGCTGATGGGAGGGTTTCTATGATGATAATGCATCTTGAAATGCTGATGGGTTGGATAAAAATAGAGAAGAAAGTTCTCTATTGTGCTTTTGATTTTTATCAAGTAGAACAAAATGACCCACAGAAGCTCTTCTTATGTTTGAATATAGACTTTTCCCTAGAGGTAAATGCCAATTATCCTTGCCCACAAGTTGATCAAGATTCTGCAATGAAATGCCAGAAGCAGATGGAGCTCTCTTTTGGGATGAGAGATGCCCATTATCCTTGTCCACAACCTATCCTGACCAAGATTTTACAATGAAATGATGGAAGTAGATGAAGATCTCTGGTATGATGGTGGATGAGTTCAATTTCCTTGTTGCTGTGGTGTGGCAACAAAAGCACGAGGGTCACAATTGCTCTTTGATTTTGAGAAATTTTCTTTCAGCTTTTTGTCTTTTACAGAAGTATTTTTTGAGTGGGCACCCATCTCCTTCTTTGTATCATTGCTAGTACCTAGATCCTATTTGGGTTTCATATTTATATATGCTATCAGCTCATTTTCATGAAGAATCCCTGCAAATTAAACTGTGTACAAGATCTGGTCATTTGGCTTCACATCAACCAAACGTGGTATTTATTTGCAACATGGAAAATGTGATTAACACATGGGCAAAAAATGCAGGTGTATTAACAACCTGGTTTTGTAAAGAATGTACGGTCCCAGGGTAAACTTTGATGTAAGTAGTCCTTTTCGGCTATGCTGGGACTCTTTGGGATCGGTGGTAGCTTAGTTGAAACACATTTACCAGTTGATTGTTGGTTTACAACAGTAGCAGTGTTATTAGCAGCTTCCTTGTTTTCTTGGCCATCCACAATTGTTCTAGCATCATAGCGTGTCCTATTCACTTTTGCTACAGTAACCATTTAAGTCAGATTATTATCGGTAGTACTAAGCAGATTCTCAAATTCTCAAATAATGATAACAGGTAGCTATTGTCACGAAAGTAACACTCCAATGGTTTTACTTAGTAATAAGGAACATGGGTTGTTTCCTTTTTGGTAATTCATATGTAAAAGGCCATGGACATTAAAGTCACCAGCAGTTGAACATAGAAAGAAGAGAGGTAGGCCATGGACATTGAAGTCACTAGCACTTGAACACAGAGTAAAAAAAGGCAGAGAAAAAATTTATTTTGAAATTTTGTAGGTACATAATGATAATTTTGCAAATCATGGGATCCATGACCACATGCTACTATGTATCAATGCTAGTACCACACTAGATTCAAAATCTAGGTCTCAACAACTAGTTGAATCAACTCTCTAAGCCAATATAATTTATATTTTACATCTAGTTGAAATCTATACCAATAATTTATTAAATTGAAAAGCCTAGACCAAAATTGGTTAAACAAAAGTTAAATGAAAATATACGTGCTCCTCTTTATACTAAGCCATATGAGAAAGCAAAACGAAATTCAAAATCAAATATACAAAAAATTTCTTCTATTCTTGAGGAAGAAAGTTGAATAAAGTTTTAAACAGAAGAGAGAAATAGAAGGTATTTTGCATTTTTTAAAAATAGTAGTTCTTTTGAAATCTAAAGAAACCAAATTCTAGAAAAGAGAGCCATCGTAGAGAACTGCATGGCCCTGATTCTATGGTGGTCGTAGGTATGTAGGCAGCCAAGACTGGATAGTTTTGATGCAGTGCTAGGCCACACCTTGTACCAGATCGTGAGGGATTTGGGGGTGAGGCACCTTCCCTTGTAGGTGCATCATCTTCCCTCCCACCGATGTTGTCTACAAGGTCATGTGTGCGCGCTTGTTTACATGGTCCTCGTTTTGGAGTTGGTTACCCTCCATGAGGTGCGTTGTCATGTACGTTAAGAAGCTGTGCTTTTGCTTGCACTCACTCATGAGTTGATTTCTTGGTTGAGGCGTAGTCCCCAGGTCTTCCACCCTAGATCCATTGGATCTTCATGAATTCTTTGGGGTGTCGGACAACGTCGAGGCAACGTTGTTACAGATGGTATCAGAGCGTTATTGAAATTGTGTTGTGAGATGCATGTGATCTTTGGTTGTCTTACTCCATGGAGGTTACCTAATTCATGGTCCCTCTGGATTGGTACCTAGGTGATATAGGATCATATCCTTATGTATTTTTTGAAGAGTTTCTTGATGGAAATGTTCTACCCTCTTCATGAGGGGAAAGACGATAAATTGTGAGCAAATGATGTATGTTTCTCTCTATGAGGATGTAAATGATGGTGTTGTGGTGATGTCCTCCACTTGTTTACTTGTGGTTGGACTAGTGGTGATTATATGCAATATGGTTGAGAAGAGTTCTATTGGCAACGCAAGAATTTTGTTGCTCAAGGAGCTCTCATCTCAGGTCTCCAATGATTCATTTGGGATGAATCGGACCCAATCTCAGCTTCGGTTTCCACCCAGATGACATGTTTTGAGATGGCATTTGTTGAATTGTATAGGATATGATATCCTTGGCACTCCTACTTACCATAGATACAGTGAGTATGGGAAAACACAAATTGGAACAAGATGGTTCCCCGGTACCTTAGGATGGAGGTCCTTCGGACATGTGCTCTTGGTGAGCTTTGTTCTGGGTGGACTAAGATCATTGCCGGTAGACTTCGTAAATTCATGCTTGCAATTGTGTATTTTTCTATTTGTGTATGCATGTCTTCTTGGTTGTGCTTTCAAATTTTGCATGTGGATTATCTTGGTTGTTTCTATTGTTTGTAACGCAAGGCTTGATGTTTTACATGGTATGATGACTTATTGTTGGGAACATTGTGGATGTAGTGGTTGTTTGTGCCATCCCAAAACCAAATGTTTGTTGTCTTGTTTGACAACTTCTTGTGCATGAGGCATGATTGCCCTTATTGTTGATCTTTGCGAGTTGTGCTCCTTTGTGGAGCTAGTGGTGTTGCCCTTGGGTTTGTGGCATCACTATTTTGATTAGTGATATTTCTTGGTCACTTTGATTTGAAGACTACTGGTGTGGGTCATACTATTGTTGGTTCTTGTTGAGACCACACCTATTTTGATGAGAGTCTTCTTGTGAACGCATCCTTCGTGATGCTACTCATTGTTGGGAGAATTGGTTTGATGAAAACTTGTTGTTGGATAGACCTTGGTCTTCCACCTTATTTTGGATTGAGATGATGATTGTCTATTGCCCATGACTCATACAATTGTGTTGAGATTTTGATCTTGGTTGACACCAGTGTTAGTTGTTGGGAATAATTGTTGTGTATGAATCTTGAAATTCTGAGAGTGTGCTATCTCTCTCTTGGTGTGCCTCATGATGAAATCGTTTGTTTCCTTCATCAATTTTTTGCATGATAGATCTCTATGCATGTTGCTAAGGTCTTGATTTTTATGATGTGCAAGAGTGATATGACTTTGTTATATGATCATGCTTGATGGTTGTGTATGAGGCTGATGTGCTAATCATGATCCTGCTAACTTCTATATTTCTGAGCTTTTGTCTTAGTGTTTGCAGGTAGCACAGGTGCAAAGATGCAGCCAGTGGTGACCTTAGTTGATTCTGTGAGCACTATGTCTATGGGAAAGATATGTGCTCTTGAGACCTTCATGAACTGATTATTTGGTCTTAGAATCCCAACATTGGGTTGTGGATTTATCAATACCTTGGCTGTGAGGGATCAACAGGTACATTATGATTTGTTTGCCTCTTTGTGCTGGGGGAGCACTAACAGAGGATGGTGAATAGTCCTAGACCCTATAGATATTGGGCTAGTAGATGGCATGAAATGGTATCCTTGGCCATGCCAGATACTGATGGCCTAGGAGCGGCCAATGCAATGAGGTCCCACTATGGTAGGATGGTGGATACTCAGTTGGTGTGTTTTTTTATTCGATCATTGTGTTCATGTCTTGAATCATTTTCGTTCGATGTTACCTATGCAGTGGGTTCAGTGTGATGTTAGATCATGTATCTTTTGAGACAGTAGTGTAATGACAGATGATTATTTATGCTTCATCACAGAGACATGTTTTTCTCAGAACAACATGGTTCCTTCATGGTATGCCCTTGGTGGCCTAAATCCTTCAGCCTAGGATGGGCTTGGGTAGTTTGTCCTATAGCCTTTTAGGCTTGGGTAGCATTCGAAAATACCATGTATGTTCCCATATATAAATGTATCCATGTGATGTTTCCAATTCAATTGTATGCACTAAAAAGTGCTGGATGTATTGCCTATGTGACTTAGTTGTCTCCTAGTTGTAGGCCTATGCCACACACTATGACAAGGCCAAGCTTGATGTATGGTGATTTTCTTAGCACTTGTTTGAAGCGCCTTTGCTATATGTTGTAAATGGCCTTTGTGCCTTGATGTATAATTCTGCTGAAAACCTCATGAGAAATGCTTCAATTGTGATATGGTGTTGTAACGAATGGACCAGGGCATGTCCTTGCCCATTATGTGCTTGTATTGGTGTCATGTGTTCTTGATGATGTTGGCATGCCTGGAGGATGTGTGCCTTGGTGAACGTCCCTGAGACAGGACAAATATTGGGAACACTTTCTCTTGTGTTCCTAGGCTAGCAAAGATCTTGTCCACAAATGATCGATGGTGACTGAAATTCAAATCAATGTGATGTCTAGCAGTGGATTTGAGTAGAGTTATGGGTATTGGCACCTAGACTTGCTCTTGCATGTTGGATGCGATCGTGGAGCAGTTGTCCAAATGTTGGGATGGTGGTCCATCCTTGAATAAATGACGTTATAGATACAGAAATTGTGATTTCTCTTGGTGGCCTTGCTTGGTGGGCTTTAATGTGCTCAAAAAACTGGAGCCGATGCTCTCATGATTGGGGGTTTCTAATGATTTGTGCATGTTGGTGGGCTCTCTTGACTAATGGATTTTGGTGTTTTGGAGGGTTATGATGCGCTCTCATAGATTGGGACTTATTGATGCTTTCGTGGTCTATGGTGTGATTCCATGATAGGGGACATGTGATGCCTAATAGGCTATGTTGTCCTATTGAATTTTCTTGTGTACTTCATCGCTTAAGTACATTGATGTATCACACAATCCCTCCTTGATGTATTGTTCCATGTCTCTGGTGTGATGTGAATTCATGTTGGTGTTCTCACCTTCCTGGTGGGATAGTAGAGTTGATCTTGATATTACTTGGTGAATCCTTAATTTTATGAGGGATCATTCTCCATTTTAATGGATTCCCTCTTTAGTTCATGAAATAATAAGATAGGTGACATTGAGACGGTTGTCTCCTATTTGGGACCTAGAAGCAGTTGATGTTTGGGACCTATTCCTAGCAGTGGTCCCATGTTCGTGAACTCATGGGGCATGTTCTTAGAGACAGAATGTTGTTACCCTGGTGAAATTTGTGAAACCTCCTTTGTGAGGCCAAGTTTATTGATGTAAATTAAAGGTACATATTGCTCTTTGTGTAAGCAAGGCATGATCTTGTGTACTCTCTCAGTTTTGGGGGCTTTAGAGGAACTTCCTTGTTTGGGTTCTCTGGGAGACCATCCTTATTGTAAATCCTTCGGGGATGAATCATTTTGTGTTTGAGTTGTAAATGATGTTGATGAAAGCCCATTCCATGTAAAACTATCTTGAGGACCTAGTACTCCTATGAGAAAGATGTTGTTTCTGACTTGTGTCTATTGCTTGGGTTGAATGATAATAGGTAGTCGTGTAGCCTTCTCCACCACAAATTGATGTAAAAGGGCGTGACTGAGATGTATGAAACAAAACCCAGATCTCCCAAGATGAAACAGAAATCCCTCTTGATAAAATTTCAAGGGATGAACTACTTGGTGTCTCGAGTTGTTCTCAAGGGGAAAATTGATATTGGGTAAGACTTGTGAACCCATGTATTCCCTTCGAGTTGGTGACAGTTCCACGATATAGTTCTATTGGCTATATTGACTACTTGGACGTGTATTATGGGTAAGGTGTAGCTGGGCTACTATACTTACCTATGGAAGAAACCTCCCAAAGGGGATCCTTCCTGCAAGTGCAGAATCTAATGAAAGGTGCTGAACATGAGACTAGCAGTCATTCTTGATATAGTGGGGAAATGCAAATTCTGACAACGTTGATGTTCCTTGGAGAATTCACTATTGAAGGATGAATAGAGGTATGCAATGCTGGTGTTTGTAGATGACAAGGTCAAGCTCAAAATTTCTGCCCTTGTACCTTGTTTATAAGGGAGAACATGTTTGACTACCTTCATACTAGCTTGAACAAACATGATGAGAAAAATAGAATGCACATGGTACCGACACATGTGGAATCAGTGCTCAGATGGTTGTACTGGTGAGACCCCATGGGTCTAGATGCGAGTAGCAGAACATGGAGTTATGGCAAGCATGAGTTGCTTGCAAAGACATGACTCTTTGGAGTATGTCCTCCCTCTTGGTGTGATGTTCCCAAGTCTCTCACCATGGGTAGTGGCCCTGGTGAGTCCTCAAAAAAAAATCAAATCAATGGATGCTGAGATGCCATTCACAAAGGAACTTGGTGGGACTTGTGGAAGAGGAGCTGTCTTCTTGCATAAGTATGGGTTTACGCAAGAAGATATGTTTCTAGACCCTCAGAAGGGACGGATCTAGGGGATACCTTAGAGATGTTGGCCCTTTGGGTTGGACTCTCCCACTCGTATAGAGAAGGGAAGTCTTTGGGATTCCTTCAATTGCCCTTGCATTTCATGCAAGGCATTGGATGGAAGGACATATTAGGTGTTGGGGTTGGTACCTTCCTTCAAGCCTAGCGTCTAAGGAGTTGATGGATCCCTAGAGTTGATGGAGTTTCGAACCCATTTAGAAGTGTATACTCGAAGCTATCCTAGGCTCCGCTCCGAGGACATAGCTTCTTTGTGTGGGGGAGGATTGTGAGAGATGTCCCAAAGTGGTGCTTCTTTTGGGCTCTCCCCATGGTTTGGGGGCCATGGAACACTTTGAGGTGCCCTTGGGTGATTCTCAAGTGTTAGAAAACCCACCCTGGCTTTGTGGTACCAAGCTAGCAATAGGACACCCTCCTGTTGCAACTCTCTTCTCAGTCCTCTTCATTCCCCCTTCACCACAGAGAACTACATGGCCCTGATTCTACGGTGGTCATAGATATGTAGGTAGCCAAGATTGGATAGTTTTGGTGCAGTACCAGGCCATACCTTGTACCAAATCAGGAGGGATCTGGGGGTGAGGCACCTTCCCTTGTAGGTGCATCATCTTCCCTCCCACCGATGTTGTCTATAAGGTCGTGTGTATGTGCTTGTTTACATGGTCCTTTTTTTGGAGTTGGTTACCCTCCATGAGGTGTGTTGTCATGTACGTTAAGAAGCTATGCTTTTGCTTGCACTCACTCATGAGTTTCTTACTTGGTTGAAGTGTATTCCCCAGGTCTTCCATCCCAGATCCATTAGATCTTTGTGAATTCCTTGGGGTGCAGGACAACATCGGGGCAACATTGTTACATGCATAGTGTGAGTTGGTAGAAATTGTTCTGAACACTTTTGTTATTAAACAAGTTCAATCTATAAAAAATAACACTAGGTAAGTAATTTAAATAGACAAAAACTAAACATCTATTTATCCTACATCTTCAAAAAGGAGAATGTCATGAGCACCACAAAAACATTTCAGCAAACATTGTGGAAAACAAGAAGTGCAAAAGGAAAACAGAACAAAATCCAGTCCTACAACAAGCAGCATGAATTCAACCAAGATGCGTGGTGGAACGAAAAACAACCAACATACAAGAATAATACAAGTTAAAGAATCCTACAATTCCCAAAACCACAATACCACCTGTTAGCACGAATTAAAGCAGCCAACGTAGTAAAACTTAAAGAAGATAAAAAAAATCATGCACGAAATTTAAAATAACCCCAAACTTGGAGAAAATTTTGGAAAAACATAATCACAGAATGGTGGAAGGAGATCATCATTCTCCTGTGCCAAATCAATAAGGCTCAACTATTCCATGCCCAAATCGAGCATCCGCATGGCCTTAGAATCTTTACCCTCCATTTTCCCTCTTAGCTCACCACTAAAAACTTCGAAGGATAACCAATTTGTAGAATAACAATGTCCAGTTTCTAGATAACCAATACCAGGAATGAATCACTCGAAAATTTTGAACAATAGCAGTAGTAGCAGCAGAATCCCAAACTAACAAAAATCGACAAGAAGGATTGAAGCACAATTGAGACTGAAAATATGGAACAAAGCATACCCTCATTCTATTTTTAGATTCTAAGCAGGAAAGAGCAATAACAAAGTATAGAGAATTTGGCTCAATACTCTATATTCTCTTTGCTTCCGTGATCGAATTGTGTAGTTTTTTTAGGGTGCCCTATGCTTTCTGAGCATAACAAAAACTAGGTAAAAGAAAAACATTTGAAAAAATAGAGAAGGAAAAAGAAAAATTTGTAGGTTGTTGCCTATAGATGTAGCCATTAATAGGATGCTTACAGTTCAAATTTGGGTGAACAATGGAAAAATAATCTCTAAAATTAATGGTAATGACCATTCTGCAATTTCTATTTAACTTTGGGGCAGGTGAATTTATGAACATCGTCAGGAAGATTGGCGCAACACTTGGGATTTAGGCAGGGAAAATTAATTTTAATTGACTGTTGTAGGAGAGGAATTGCAGGGGAAAATTTTTTGTGTCCCTACACTTAGAAGCAGTTTAGACCTAAGTTAAGCCTACGGTTTTGATTAATAATCACATGAATCGAACCATGTTAATGAACCAAGCTTGGAAATTGGAAATTGGAGTATTTGTTCTTGGAAATGCCTTGACGCATAATCTACCAACGGTTATGTATCTCAAAATTAGGATGCACTTCATAGATTAAATATCCAACATATTGTTATTGTGGTATGGTAAGTAACTAGTTGGGACCATGAGGATTTCTTTTCTTTTTCTTTTCCCTTGTATTCATCTTATTACAAATTAAGAATTGATGTTGAGAACTTTGGCCCCATTGTAGGAGTTCAATTTTATGTACACATACAATAGAGCAAAAGCAACCAACTTGAATACATGGATTGTTTTAAGATGTTGTTCAAAATCCCCAAGGAGCTTTTAAGTTTTTTGCATAAAAAATTTTTAAGACACAAACCTAGGTTGTTCTAGGATGGGGTTGGGGTTTAAGCTTACTAGGATCTGAAACCCAATCGAGAATATGAAGCATTACAAAAGTATGAGGAGTGATGAGTGTTTATGAGTATAGGGTTTTGGTTTGTAACTAGTACCAAGGGTAAGACAACAACAAGCTATTGCAAAGATAATGTAGCAACAACAAGAAAAAAATTTTAGGTAAAATATCTTGGTGCTCTCTCGCAAGAAGACCAAGGCATCCCTAAACACTTTAAAGAGATGTTGGAACTCGAAACCTTTTTGTTAAAGTATTTACTCCTAAGACATAGTCAAATTAGAACTTTAAAAAATTCCATAAAGGAACTCTAAACTTGTTTGATAGATCTAAGGGGTCTTTCAATGGATGTAAGAAAAAATTTAAGTTTCTTCAAGTATAAGTCTTTGCTTGGTAATCCTGGGCCATAGGTTAGATTCTACTAGGCAGTAATGAGTTATAAAATTCAATAAATCTTGAGGGTGTACCTATGTTTCACTTATTTCAGATTTCAACACCCTCTTAATGGATGTAAAAAAAAATTTAGTTTCAATTTCATAACTGTGTTGTCTACTAGAATTGAACCCATAGCTTGGAGCTTCCAAATTAAGAGTTTTCCCACTTGGTTAACACCTTATTCTTCATAAAGTTAGAACTAACCTAGTTTCTACAATCTTTGATTTGCTAACCACCTGAGCCATTTGTGACATCATGTTTTTGGATGTCATGGAAAATGTCAAATATTCATAACATTCATATTATGTGTAAAGAATACAATAGGAAAATTGGCGAAGAAAATGAATAGTGCTTTACTAATGTGGAAAAAATATATCTAGGTCATGCTCTATGGGTTCCTTGGGGTTATCTTCCTTTGACATCTATGACTTAGAGGCAATCTTGCATTGCTACTATGGTTAGGCTTGTAATTGGCCAGAAGGAATGACTAGTCATCTTCTTATCCTGCTTTACTAAGCACCTGTTACTTACCATTCTTGGCTTTACAACTCCATACTAGCATGACCTCTAATTCCTAGGTATAAATACCTTAGGCAAATCCCCAAAGGTTACCTCAAGAGATATATCCATTATTACAATGTGCCTTTTGGATTTAATTATAACTTGCCCTTTCAAGTCTTATTACATCATTGTTACAAAGTAACACCATATTTATTACGAAATGACACCATTTAGGAATGGGAACATGAAATCACTTATTAATAACTTAAAACTAGTAATGGTCCTTTTTATGCCTAAGGGCTTGCTAATATTTCAATTTTAATTTTAAATGATAGATACATTATTATTGCTAGAAGATTATGATTTTTTGGAGGCTAAAGGACTAGCCTAGGCAAAATCAAAATAAGGGACATAGTTGAATCTCATCTTATTTAAGAAAATTCCAATATGGACTCATATCCCTAGTTTTTTTATTGTTTTTAAAAAGAAATGCTTCCTTACTTGTAGCTTTGCAGAATTGATTTAACTAAAGAATGTCATAAAAAAACAATCTTACATGGTTTTTCCTAAGTTTTATATTTACACAAGCTTAAATGTCACTACAAAGGTTGATATTATTTACTTCAAATACAAATGGAAAACATTAAAGCTAAAGGTAGAATACAAAAATATTCACATACCCTACAATAGTTGTGAATTGAAGGAACACTAAGAATAATTAATGAAATGTCTCTTTTTAATGGATGAGCTAAGACTATATTTAAACCAACAATGATTTTAACTACAAAGTTACATATGAGATTATTACAAAGAATAATTTTATTCATAAAAAATTCAATAAGACCTAAAATATGTAATTATCATCACATTTTTACATAAGGAAAATGAAAGATATGTAGAGAGCTGCTACCTCTCCAAAAATTCCTATTTTTTATGGTATCTTATTCATCAAGGTCTTTCTATTAGCACTCATCTTAAGTATATGAGAATTGTTTCTCCTCAATGTCCTCTTTATGAAAGTGAAGACTCTTTTTCTCATATATTTTTGAGTATCCTAATGTACAACATGCTTGGAAATGGATATTTAGAATTTGTAACAACTTTTAATCAAACATCAACAAAATCATTTTTGGTGATCAACCTACTTTGTCTACTTTCTTTTTTTGTATTTGAAAGTTTCTTTGACTACTTGCTTTCTTCTCTATTTGGAAGCTTCAGTGCGTAGTTATTTTTAGTAGCAAAAGAATAACTATGACCTCTCTTTAGGAGTTAAATATCAAATTCTTAAAGATGTCACCTTTTAACTATACTTTCAAGTAAAAAAAGCTTCCAATAAAAGTTGATCAATTAACTTATTTTCGATAGCATTAATTTCTTATTGTTATAAGAATTAAGGATGGAAAACATTCAAATTTTGTCAAAATTTATTCATTATTTTTGATTAATGTGTTGTTATTTTATCTTTAGAGAGAGATTTCGCCTTCTCTTTACATGAAATCCTTTGGCAAGAATTAAAAACTTGTAAGGAAGCTTCTAAATAAGGATAATGTCTTAATCCTTTTCCTACCCTAGAGGGGAGGTTTTCAAGGGTTGGTTGTAAGGATGAAATCTTGAAAAAACATCCCTAAAACCATTGGGCTTTTTCTTTAGAGTCACTCTCCAAGTTATGAGTTTAATTCCAGAGGGTAATACTGAGTTATAAAGTTCTAATTGGACTATATATCTTAGGGGTAAATATTGTTAAAATTATTTTGGGTTTCAATATTTCCCTAATTTGATGTATTTAGAATTTTTTAAATATTATTATTTTCTTTTTTGAGGTTTGACATCCTCCACCAATCCTGAACACCCCCACATCCACACTCCCACCCCCTGAATTTTATACTTAGACTAAGAAACATTAGTGATGAGCAACAAATATCCGTACGCTCAACCATACAAATTACTAAGCGTTCACGTGCGATCCAATCAAATTTTGTGGATTTTATGTCTTCCGATACTCTAGTCTCTAGAAAGCAAACTTACCCTAATAGTCATTCGTTGTCTTCCTAATGATACTTGTGATGTACATATAATTTATGTTTTTTATGTTTTACATTTTGAGTGTTTAAAATAAAGGATGAAAAGAATGAAGTATTTTAATTGCTAATTTAATCTAACTAACTACACCTAACTAATCCTAACAGAAGCATCCATTTCCACTTATTGTACACATCCTAAACATGTTTAACACTACTAGCTTATCAAATGTTAAGCATTATTTGGATTACCAAGTGCCAAGCATATGCTCGAAGTGGTCACACTTATGTGCTTAATTAATCACTACTTAATATAGCTTATTTTAACCTAATTAATTATTTAATTACTTAAAGTGTAAAAGAAAGCTGCATAAAAAATTAAATGCATAAATAAATAATTAATATATTTCCAAGTGCTACAAGGTTTAGCAAAAACTTGTCTTTATTGTTACACACACAGCTGTGCTAAGATACAGCAGTGCTTGAATAAAGATCCATACAATCTTGTCTCTTATTGCAGGCACATAGAAAAATATTCTAACTTCCAAATGACAAAATTGTGAGAGCTTCGCTAAAACTAAAATAAGACATCCCCTAAACATGATGAGAGAGTGTGTATTTATAGGTGAAAACAAACACTACATCAATAGGGCCACTGATGAGTGGCGAGGTACTCCTACACTCAACCATACGAATACAAACATTTTCACGCGCGATCCGGTCGAACTCCGCAAACGGACTAGTTGTGGCACCTAGACAATTATCCTTAGGTTGCAGTTTGCTGTCTTCCCACCTGGACTAGTATTAGCTTTGTCACATATGGTTTACTCCAAAGTGAGGTGTATGATGTGGTTCCTAATATAATGCTACTCTTGAAGGTAATGGAAAATAATATTAACTAAGCTAAGCTAGGAGAGAAAAGGTAAAAGAATCTAATTTAGCCTAAGTGCAATGAGCATCTGTTCCTTGATTATCCGTACACATCTTGGACTTTGTGCATGACTACCACTGGGATTACCAAGCGCAGATCCTAGGTATGCCACTAGGTTACAAAGTCGTCACACTTAAATGCTCGTAATCAAGTCGTACTCGTTCCATGTTATCAGGAGATAAGGGTGAGAGAGACTAATTATGAAAGTAGTAAATAACAATTGAATAAATAAATAAACAAAGTAAATGCTGCAATGATGAAGTAATCTTGATCTTTATTTTGGTCATGTGCATGTCCAAGTACGTCACACTCGAATAAAGGATGCCGTATAATTACATTCACCACATTGCGGGTAGACACAGGAAAATAATCTATCTCTGGAGGGATCAAACTACCAGAGCTTTGCTACTTCTATTCTATGTATGCAAAACAAGGGAGAGTTGCTTCTTATTTATAGACATTGCGGTGGACTGCGATATCGCTTATGCGATATCACGGGGGATGTGATATAGCGGCAGACACAATATCGCATACGTGATATCGTGGCCCATGCGATATTGCATCCCATCATACCCCCATGACTGAATAAAAACTCATCCTTGAGTTATAGTGATTACACAGTGGATAGGTATGGGATTATTAATTGAAAAAATGGAATGATGCTGCAGTGTGGGAAGAAAACACAACACACAAAATATAGTACAACTACAAAAATTTGGAACTTATGTAGTTCCTCGTGGTGGTGGTTCCTCCAATGGTGCCTTCCCTTTGTCTTATGCTCCAGGTTTTGAGGCTTGATGGCATTGAATTATGGCCTAGAGCTTCTCCTCTTCGATCTGAGGGTCTTGTGCCATCCATGCTAATCTTCTGATGTTTGACGGAGTTGGCACTTCCCACGGACAGGGTAGTTGCGGGAACATCTGGTTGGCTTTGACATACCACGCCGCGAACACCCATTGTTCCTCCTCATCAACTTTGGCTTTGTTCTTGTATTTGTGAAGGTCTATTAGCCATCGAGCCAAGTCTGTTGCGACATCCTTCTATCCCTAGTAGCTGGCGTTTACCACCTCAAGTTTAGAATTTGCAACATCTAGTTTCTCCACCAGCTTCTTACGCTCTGCAAATTTTGCTTCTAATTTGATGTGGGTGGTTGCTACCTACTGCTTGAGCTCTAACCTTGGACGCCCTGCTGTTAACATGGTAAGGTTGGCATATTTGAGATTTGCCAACTCCATGTACTCCATTAAGTCTTGAATCTACAGGTCCCAGTTCTTAACTTCCGCTTGGTGGGCAAAGGCATATGTGTCCAATATGGCCCGCCAGTCAGCACTGATGGTGTTAATTTGGGCCTTGGCCATATGGATCTCCTTCTCTAGGATTTTTTTGTACATCCCCACCTGATCGTAGAAGTGCTCCTTCAGCTTCTCATGTCGTTTAGCCTCATTCTACCACGCGCTGATCTTAATCGTTGACTTTTTGTGAATAGCGTGTACCTCCTCCATTGAGAGGGTTCAATTTTCTTTGGCTAAACGGCTTACGTCTCGGTTGACTTGGATGAATTATTCTTGTAATTGGTGGAAGTGTTCATCGAGAACATTCTTTTACTTTTCTACAGTGGTCAACCAAAGGTTGTCAGTCGCAAGCTGGTTATTTTCTTCTTGTAAGGCCTTGAGTGCCTTAAGATGTGCATGGGTCTGCGCCTGTGATGCAGAGGCATCCTAAAAAACCTTCTCCTTTTCATCCACCACCTTCTTATTCTCTACGATCAATTTTTTTAGCTGCTTGGTTCTAAATTTTTCTAGCTGGTCTGCAGGAAAAAATTGCAAAGGATCCCATTGTAATGCTTGTAAGGCTATGAGATGCTCTTGGAGTTTCTGCACTTCAGCTTCAACATGCTCTGCCCTTACCTCTGTTAAGACCAGTTTTCCCTTTGTGGAAATGAGGTCTGACTGAATTGCTATTACATCCTGAGGGATCTCAAATAGAGATGTCATTACTTGCCCTGTTTGAAGCAATCTATCAAGCACATCCTCATGTTCCGCAGGAGTCATTGAGATTTTGGCCAACGTTTGAGCATCCCGTGCTCCTGAGAGATCTACCAGTGGCACAACAGGTACATTGAAGGATTCTTTGATGTGGTTCATGATCACATCTGCAGCTCCCACGACATTCTGGTATTGCATGACCACCACCGTGGCCCCTTCACCAGTCTCTAACTGCACCTGGAAAGATGCCGTGTTTCCTGAGATCTATTGTGACCATCTACTTTCCCCTCCTCCTATTTGAATAGAGATTTCACCCCTTGTGTAATCCAACAAAATAGTAGGCTGCTTGGTATCATCGATGATGCGGAAGAGGTTTGTGTTGGCGACTGTTTGGGACGCGACCACCAACAAGTATCCTCAAACAGGATTTAGGTGCCTGCTAGTCTCTCGAAACACCAAGGCCCAAATACCTCCAAATAAACTCAGTAGTTAATGTGAGTATGTGTGTGTGCTGTTGCGGCGTGCGGTTGTGAGAAATGTAACGATTGCGTTGTGTGTAAACTACAAATGACTTACTTTAAAGAGATTCAGCCAACTTTGCCAAGTACTGTGAGTTCTTGAAAATTTCCTATTTTGTTCAACTGCCTAGTCTACGCGGTCCTTATAATACCTACTTGTAACAAATAAAATTTTGCAAAAACATTTGAGCACAACTCCCCAATCTACTCCTAATTTTCCCCAGAGAAAGAGATAGTTCCACAAGAAAACTAGAAATAGAGCAAGATTCGATGGAAATAAGCAGAAAAGAAAAGAAAGCAGATTTGTGTAGACCTCAAATATTTAAACAAGGTAAAATGACACGAGTAAACACTTCGCAATAAAGCTATCCCAAATTCAATAACTACGAATTGTTCAAACTTCCAAGGCTCAAATAAGCAATTTCTTCAAGACAATCCTACTATGCTACCAAAAAATTGCTGCGTAAACTACCACGCACGAGACTCCATTTTGGCTAGATAATGGATGTCAACGATTGCATTCAATAGAACCTTCAAAAGACTTGACAATTTCTGATTGAAATACCACAGAGATTCACTTTAAAGATAAAAAGAAGCTATTCTGGTCCCATCAAAATACCAAATATTTTCTGAACCCTCTTGACTACTGAATCGTTCAACGGCAATAGCAGTTTCTATAGGTTGCACAATAACAAAATTTACTACTAAAATGCTCTTGAGGCTTTTAAACACAAGCGCTTCTATGGAAAAATTTTAACAGAAATTTCTATCGGGCAACAAGAACAATAAGAGCAATCTAAAAATCCCAAAATTATTTACGAAGGATGATACTATCTAAACCACTAGCTAAACAATTTAAACAAAATAAGAATACAACATAACTCACAGGACTATGACAAAGAGGCTGAAATATTTTCTTTAGCAAGCCATCTTACAAGCAATCTTTCATAATGTCTTTTACAAATGCTCTTCCCAAGGGCCAAAGTGTGTTCTCAAGTGAGAGCTCAAGTGCTAGCTAGTAGCCTTCCCAAAGTGTGATGTATCAAGTGTCTTCTTCCAAGTATGATGTCTTCTCCCAAAAGTGTGATGATCCCTTGTTCCTTCCTTCCTACCCTTGAAGCCCTTTTATAGGGTTCAAAGGTAGGTAGGTAAGTTACAAAATATCTTGGGTGGTTTTAACCACCATAGAGATAAAAAAGCTATGGGTGACAAGTGTCCTATTCAGTTGCCAAGTGTCTTCATTTAGTTGCCAAGTGTCTTCATTCAGTTGCCAAGTGTTCACCATGGAGAGAAACAAGTTGCAGTTGACACGTGGCCTTTGTGGTTGACAAGTGGCCCATTTAGTTGACAAGTGGCCATTGTGGAGACAAAAAGGCTATAGTTGACAAGTGGCCTTGGTGGTGGTTACAAACATCATGGGATTAAGGCTAGGAGGTTATAACTTCCACACAAACTTATAACTATAGAAATAAAAGCTATGGTGGCCAAGTTTCCTATTAGATAGCTATCCAATATAACTCCTTAGCATATGCAAATTTTTAAATTAATACTAATACTCACTTGGTATACAACCAAGGGCTATCAAACGTGTAGTAGCATAATAATAACTAAATTACTTATATCAAAATCTAAAGTTAATCAAAGTAAATATCATATTCTACAGCTAGAGCCTTGTTGTAGTTGTGAATGTGCGGTCAATGATGCCACTGGCCATGACGATGAGGTGCTCCGGGTTTGATATGGAAGTTGCTATTGATGTTAACGTGCAGTAGGTGTGTTTGATGGTATGTCTGATGGTGTGTCATGGCAGAAAATCCAAGACCACCTGCGTGCCCTTGAAGATCGTGTTCATGCCCATGGCATCCCCTATGGAACAGCAGAACCCCATGAACAGGTTTCTTCCTACAATCGAGCATTGGATCTTCCTCAGCCTCACGAACTGGCTCGTGCTGTTGAAGATCATGGCAACTTTCTCAACATTCTGAGGATCCTCTAGGCATAGTTTGAGTTCAGTGGTGCGTTTGGTAGAGGCAAATCTCACAGCAGGGGCTTGCCATTTCTCGACGAAAATGCGGAAAGGATTATCTCCTCGTCTTCACTCCTGGCCGCAGTGTAGTTCTCGCACACATGACATTTGTTTGTTAAACTTGTGCACATGCTTACCTTTGCCACCTACAATCCTCCGCCATTACTGCTCATGTCCAATCCACGCTCCAGAAATACCATGGTAATCTCATGGTTTAGCTAGATTAGGGCACAGTATCATTGTCCATTTTTGGGTTGAATTTGCCTTTATGCTAGGGTTCGCCAGTAATGGAGGTTTTGCAGGATGATTTGATTCAGACTTATGTGATGTCGTTAATAATCACATGCGACACCGAGATGGAGACGGTGATGGCCATGGTGAAGATGGACATGACAGAGGTGCTGGAATGCCAACAAATTTCTCGTTCTCTAATGCATGCAGAGACATCAAGTTGTAGAGACACGGTCTTGGCCGAAGAATGAAAATTTTTGCCATTGATTTGGTACGTCAGTTGGGAGAATAGAGAAGATGTTTTTTTGTTTCATCTGTAGTACATAGATGTTTGAGCTCAATTGAAAGCATTTTTATATTTCAGAGTATTAATTCATACTGCGTTCCTGAGCAATTCGACTGTTGGTCATGATGTCGTACTTTTTGAAGTCTAATTTTTGAGAATCGATAAACCCTTTAGTAGGTCATTGAAATCAACTTTTTCTTTTACGGAAAATTTGAGTTGTAGTTTATTTGCACAGCCACTCCATTAGTGGTGGGCAATTTTCTTCTAAGGTTTTTAGAGCTTTTAGAATTCACAAATTCTTCCTGAGGGACACAAGCTTCAGAAGCTGATGTTTCACAGCCGTTTTCTTTTGCAACATTCTTGTAGGTAACCAGAAGATCATTGATGGACAGAGAAGGATCAAGGTGTTTATCCTTGCTTGGAAATTTTCTGACACGTGCTACCTCACCTGTGCCTAAATCTTCCTTGCCGATATTGAGACACTTAACTACATCGTCCTTGTTACCATCCATTATCGCAAAAATCGTAACTTACTTCATAGTATACTTCACGAAGTTTGCCCAAGGTATATCTTTAATTAGTCGCCTCCGCAGAAAGTACAGGAAGATCAACCAAATTGTGATTTGGATATAATTCTGAAGAATAAAATTAGTAGACGCTAATTTTCTAAATTCAAATCCTCCATCTTCTTAAGATGAATCGGGTGATGGAAAAGCACACATCCAAGTCGCTTGGATTTGATAGTAAGAAAGAACAAACGAGACGGCCAATTCTGAATTCTTATATTGCAAAAACCTTTAACCAATTTTATCATGTCAACCTATTCCATGAAATGGCCAAAATGTGCCAACATTTTTGCCCCCTTTAAAAAGGCTTAAAGAAATTTATGCCAGCCCCATTTTAAAACTGAACTGTACTGGTAGCTTTTTTTGAACTTTTATAGCCGAACAGAAATCTTTTTGGAATAAAATTTCCATCAAAGATAAGATTTGATGGTATAAAAACCTCATTCCTAAAACAAAACAACAAACTGTACATTATCTAGTCCTTTGTTCATGAACTATTCTTGAGATGAAAAGAGAATGTTGAGGATTATTCTGGTAGGAATCCTCATATCTCTAACCTTCTCATAAGTAATATCTCTATTATTTTTTGGCTTGCTGGAATTTTTAACTTGATCTTCTTGAGCTTTTTCTTCAGCAATCCTCTCATCTTCTTTCTCAAATGAATTCTCATTTTCTTGGAGTGTACAAATTTTGTTTTCAACACCTCCTTTTTCAACCATCTTAATTTTTCTGTTTGAAGTAATGTTATCAATCATCAAATGTTCACTATAGACGTATATCTGATTTGAAAAGGTAGCCACATGTGAGAATAATCTGTTGATATGTAACCTAAGAAATTCTTGCTCCAACTTCTACTCAAAAAGAGACTATGTGAATCTGGTATATCTGCCACTTGAATAGTTACTCTACTTTTGATGTGGGGTTCAGAAGCAATTTCCAATAGGACATTTGGTAATTGACCCACAATCTTCACTCTACTTTTATCCACTTGAACAATCTTTTTATTTGACTTTTCAGGAATCAAACCAAGTTTCTTACATATAGACAATGGCATTATAGTAGACGTAGCTCCAGAATCAACCAAACAATTGTGTAAATATTTATCCTTTAATTTCATTATTAAGAGAAAAGGAGGAGCTTCCTTATCATACGAGGTCTTTAATTTCTCATCATTGTTGGACACATAACTTAACTTTGATTCTCTAGCCCTCCTTTTACCTTTAATGAACTTTAAAGCCTTTCTTTGCTGATCTCCTATTTGAAGCAACTGATAAAAGCTAATATTGGCCTTGACATGTTTAAGGTCTTCAATCAAATCATA
>MNCI01021662.1:123143-161782 GCA_015680685.1 Gnetum montanum
TAACGATCTATACCATACTTTTGCTTGATCAATGAGTGTCATGGGAAAGAGCTTAAGTTTTTGCCACCTATTATCAATGTTGTTCCATGTGCAGGCATTGTAGAAGGCTTGTAAATGTTGATGTAGATCTAAGTCATAGCCTCCTAAGAATTTAGGAAAGCTGTTTAAATCGAGCCTGGGTAGACGGCTCTCTTTACGATGCCTACATGAGATTCAAACAACCTCTTGTATTTGTGTTAGACTTTTAGTGGCCAATGGGGGTTCATCATCATCTTGTAAGTTATGCCTTCGTGTGTTGGGATGACGTTGTTTTCATTCATGTTCATAAGAAACTCCCACTTCAGGTTGTATACTCCAATCTTCATCGTCATATAGTTCGTTGGTTCTCCAATGAACTTCCTCACTAAGTGTGGCATTATTGTAATCTTGTAGGAGAGGCATTGTTATGTGTGAATTTATGTGACTTTTTATAATTACTTTTTTTTAAGAGATATATCATTAAGTCCTATACAGTGACCTTGTATGTAACTAATCTAGATAATTAGCACTATCCCTGGCAATGGCACCAATGATGAGTGGTGAGGTACCCCTACACTCAACCATACGAATACGAGCATTTTCATGCATGATCCAGTTGAACTCCGCAGACAGACTAGTTGTGGCACCTAGACAGTTATCCTTAGGTAGTAGTTTGCTATCTTCCCACCTGGACTAGTATTAGCTTTGTCACATATGGTTTAGTCCAGAGTGAGGTGTATGATGTGGTTCCTAATCTAATGCTACTCCTGAAGGTAATGGAAAATAATATTAACTAAGCTAAGCTAGGAGAGAAAAGGTAAAAGAATCTAATCTAGCCTAAGTGCGATGAGCATCTGTTCCTTGATTATCCGTATACATCTTAGACTTCGTGCACGACTACCACTGCGATTACCAAGCACAGATCCTAGGTACGCCAGTGGGTTACCAAGTAATCATACTTAAATGCTCGTAATCAAGTCATACTCATTCTGCATTACTAGGAGATAAGGGTGAGAGAGACTAATTATGAAAGCAGTAAATAACAATTGAATAAATAAATAAACAAAGTGAATGCTACAATGATGAAGTAATCACGATCTTTATTTCCAGTCATGTGCATGTCCAAGTACGTCACACTCGAATAAAGGATGCCGTACAATTACATTCACCACACTATGGGTAGACACAGGAAAATAATCTATCTCTAGAGGGATCAAACTGCCAGAGCTTCGCTACTTCTATTCTATGTATGCAAAACAAGGGAGAGCTACTTGTTATTTATAGACATTGTGGTGGACTGCGATATCGTGTCCCATGCGATATCACATCCCATCAGCCATGTTAATGCATCAAATCATGTGTCGAAGAGGCCTAGTCAATGAGGTTTATTTGACAGGGCCTAGTTGATGTAGCCAATCCATGATTCATCATACCCCCAAAAATAAATGAAAACTTGTGCTTGAGTTCTTTACAAAGTTGGGAAGGTATGGGATTATTGACTAACGACAGACATACTACAAAAACAAACACACATACATACAAAGAAATACTAAGTGCCCAAGTGTATGAATATATAATCATTACAAACATTTTTGGTATTCAGGACTATAAAATTGAACACTAGGATAGAATTACAGACAAAATTCCTCTAATGGCATGAAGACAAGGAGGAAGATTAAATGGTCCCAAGCAATGGAGAGGTTCTGAGGGACCTTCTCCTACTTTAGACACATCCGGTGGTTGAGGTTATTGTGGCTATCTTGCTACTGCTGCAACTTCTAGTGGAAGATGGGAATAATCCAACAGTGCTTTCATCTTCTCCTCTTTACTTCTAGGATCATGCATGGTTCATGCAACTTCATCAATTTGGGCTAGAATGGGCACATCTGAATGATAGGGCATTTTTCGGAACAACTTCTTGACATTGATAAACCAAGAAAAAAATTATTTGCATTCCATGTTGATGAGTCATGTTTTTGGTTGGCCGCAATATTGCATACGGGATATTGCATCTACGATATCGCATGCCTGGCTACGATATCGTGTACATGATATCGCAGCCTATCTCCTCATCTATAAATAAGAGGTAGATAGTTCCATCAATTAATCCATTAGTCATCAGTCAGTAAGTTAGTTCTTAGTTTAAGTGTTTAATTTCTTTCTCTCCCTTTTCCTCCCAGTGTATGCCCGCAGTGTGGTGATTGTAATTGTACGACATCCTTATTCAAGTGTGATGTACTTGGACACGCACATGACCAGAAATAAAGATCGAGACTACTTCATCATTGCAGCATTCACTTAGATTAATTATTTAATTAATTTTTATTTACTTCTTTCCTAGTTAATCCCTTCTCACCCTTAAACTCTTGTTAACGTAGAATGAGTACGACTTGATTACGAGCATTTAAGTGTCACTAATTGGTAACCTAGTAGAGTACCTAGGATCTGCGCTTAGTAATCCTAGTGGTAGTCATGCATGAAGTCCAAGATGTGTACAGATAATCAAGGAATGGATGCTCATCGCACTTAGGCTAGTTTAGATTCTCTCTTACCCTTTCTCTCTTAGCGTAGTTTATATTACTTTCCATTGTTCTCAGGAGTAGCATTAGATTAGAAACCACATCATACACCTCACTTTGGACTAAACCATACGTGATAAAGCTAATACTAGTCCAGGTGGGAAGACAATGAACTGTGACCTAAGGCTAACTGTCTAGATGCCACAACTAGTTCATTTGCGGAGTTCGACCGGATCGTGCGTGTAACGCTCGTATTTGTATGGTTGAGTGTAGGGGTACCTTGTCACTCATCACTGGCACCATTACCAGGGACGATGCTAGTTATCTAGATTAGTTATATCATACAAGGTTGCTGTATAGGAATTAACGATATATCTTTTAGAAATAAATAATTATAAAAATTCACATATAAATTCACACACAATTTCACAACCATGCCTCTCCTACAGGACTACGATAATGCCACACCTAGTGAGGAAGTTCATTGGAGAACCAACGAACTATATGACAAAGAAGATTGGAGTACGAAACCCAAGGTGGGGTTTCTTATAAACATAAATGAAGGAAACATCATCCTAACACATGAAAGCATAACTTACAAGATGACGATGAACCCCTACTGGCCACTAAAAGCTTAATGCAAATACAAGAGGCTGTTCGAATCTCCCATAGGCATTGTTGAAAACACCATAAAATTTTGGCCTAGCACTTTTAGATAGGACTCAAGCTAAGTCATGCCGCTGCCCAACATGAGTATAGCGTGACCAAACTTGAGAGCCTTCAAAATAGCATGAAATGGCACAATTGAACAGGCAAAGTCTCCCAGGGGCCCACGGGCGATTGCTCCAACTCCTGACATTCAGAATCTAGGGTTTTAGGCTCAAAATGCATGGCTTTTGCTGTATACACTTTGGTCATACCATGGTCACGTTGCCCAATGTAAGACCAATGTGTGTACAGCGTGACCAAATTCTAGAGCCCCAAAATCAAGTTCAAACAACCCATATTCGAGCACACAGATCCTTCTTGAGCTTCACCAATGCCCCCTGCAGCTCCCAGCCTTCAGAACCTTGAAATTTAAGCTCAGAATCACATGTTTTGAGCTACTTTTAGTTAGTCATGCTGAGGTCACGCTGCACAGCATGACCACAGTGTGACCAAGAAAAAATGGGGTACATCAAGTAGTTTCAGGTCCATTTTTGACATGAACTCAATCCCAAGGGACAAGCAACAACTATACTAACTCTCAGGCTTCACAAAATCAAGATTTGAGCTTCAAATGTGTCATTTTAACTTGGTTATGCTGAGGCCACGTTGAGGTCACATTGCACAGCGTGACCATAGCATGATCAAATAAAAGATGGCCAAAAAAACATCAAGTTGGGCTCAGACTCAGCATCCAGACCACCCTGGAGAGCAGGCAGTAGTTGGACTTCAAGAAATAGGCATCAGACATCCAAATTTGGTTCAAAATGTGTCATTTCCACTTGTCACGTTGAGGTCACACTGAGGTCACGCTGCATAGCGTGACACCAGTGTGACCAACCAAAAGAGATAAATCGAAGGCTAAATCAGCTCAAGTTCGATGTGCAGGACCCCCTCGACATTAGGCATGCAGGTCCACTCTTGGAAATAGGTCTCAGAGGTCAAAAATGGGCCCAAAATACATCATTTTTTTTGGACATGCTTGAGCATGCCAGGACACGCTGATGAAGAAAATAACAGCATGCCAGATCATGGATCTAGAGGCCAGAGATCAAATTCTCTGTTGTAACATAGCATTCTTTTTTAAAAAATTTCATATTCTTTGAGCGTATCAAACTCTTACACTGTGGATTGCACATGCTAGCGTAAGAATTGGTCATGCTGTATGCTATAAAATGTCGTGCATCCGATCAAAACGTAAACACCTATCACCCGATCCACATTTCTCTCACCCCACAGCCATAGATCTTCCTCTAGATCTGAATCCCATGCTGAAAATCCTATAAATACCCTGTTTTTCCATTTAATCAAGGTTGGAAATTTTGGGGCATCAAGATCTAGAAGGTTGGCAATTTTGGGGCATCAAGATTTAGAAGGTTGGCAATTTTGGAACATCAAGATCTAGAAGGTTGGCAATTTTGGAGTAGGAAAACTAACAACCCTGAACCCAGACTTAGTCATGTTAAGCACTCAGGGGCAATTTTGGTCATGTTGCACACCTGCAACCAGAAACCTGCAATCTCCTAGCATCTGTACACCCTTCACAACGGGGATAAACATCCGCCTTGTGATCAATCCGCAACTGCGTTTTAACCGGTGCACTTTTTTGTAATCATAAATTAATACTTATAGTTACAGTTTTTCCATCCATTGTTCTTTATTTATGCCCTTTACATTTGTTACAATTTTCCTTACTTTTGTTTACGTTCTATTTTCGTCTTACCTTTCATACATTCGTTTACATTTTAGTTTGCATTCGTTTATGTATAACCCAGCACATCGCAACAGCGTATGTTAGGGGAAGTCCTTGTTTTATTTGCATGTAGACCATTCAAGGCACTCTACCTTCGTTTATTTCTAGCTTGCCCTCATGTGAAGGTGGGGTCTTACTATATCTTCCATAGATCTCTCGGCATCCGTTTCATTCCAGCCTTGTGCCCACGATTTCGGATAGTACAGTAAATCGGTGCTAGAAGGAGGGCCTATTTCTATTACATTTGTTTGTCTAGCAGGTGCCCATAGCATCCTACACCTTGTACTAGTTTCAAAAATTGTTCACAGTGTTCGACATCCTTCTCTCCCTTCTTAGACACTGTTCACAGCCTCCTGCACTCAGTTTTCTCCCTCAGATGCTGCCCTCAGCATCCAGACGCCGTTTTGACCTACTAAACACATTCCTGCTTAACTCACAGCATCCAGCACTTAGGAACTAGCTTCTAGATGCTGTATCCGGTGTCCAGATGCTATTCCTCAATCCCAGACACTGCATTCAGCATCCACATGCTATTCCCCTATGCCAAACTCTATAGTTCAACCCAACTGCATCCTGCATTTTAGTTTCCAAGCCACATGCTGTCCCTAGACTTTCACACGCTGTGTTTGAGGCTGCCAGACTTCACATCCCACAAGTCAACCCAACTGCATTCTACATTTTGGTTTCCAAGCCACACATTGTCCCTTGACTTTCACACGCTGTGTTTGAGGCTACCAAACTTCACATGCTGCAATTCCACCCTAGTCAATGCATGCTTCACTTGCAATTGTGGCCATACGCTATGCCCCTTTTATAACGCATGCTGTACTTCTTTATGCTAGTTAAATAACTTATACGCTATTCTTGTTTTTTACACGCTGTACTCTCTCTTTACTCTACTTTGTCTCTTTCATACACTGATCAATCTTTTCACATGCTGCGTTGTTCATACACTATTAACTACACGTTGTTGACACTTACCACATATTTTCTCTCTCTTACGCTGCATTTTCTCTCCTACACTGCATCACCCGATGTTGACAATGGACCCCACACACACCAACACCACCGCCTTGCCTATCTCCGACTTCGGTATCATATTCTCGGATCCCATCATCGCCATTGAGTCCATAGTTTTCCTTGCCAAGATGAACCCTCAAGTGCCACCTCATTGATCACTGATACTGCAAGGTAGAGACCCCACATTCACCATCCTAATGCCCAAATAATATAACTTTATTTATGTTAAAATCCAAGCTAACCTACCCATCGATCGCATGGAAATGGAAGAAAAACGACATTATGAACTCATCTATAAGGGAGGCCATAACTTTATCCCTTCAGCATATGATGTAATTACCCTCTCTAAATCCCACCATGAACTCATATCCCAACTCCTCATGGCAAGGAACCAAACCTCACACTAACCCACCATAGAGCCTCAAAACGGAGGCGAGGAAGATGATTTTGCGGCCCAATCCGAACATGGGGATTCGTACCACACTCTTAGTCCTCATACTTACGCGAATCCATTATTCTACCTTTTCACGGGAGAGACCATGTCTCTTCATGCATTTAAAAGCACTCAAGCACATGTCTCTCAATAGGAAGCATCCACTTTCATTCCCAATCTCTCAATGACCAATACTCAATTAAATGCATCCATCTTTGTTATTCCTCTGGTCATCACGTTATCCCCTCTCCTACAAGTACAACCCCAACAACTCTCCTCTCAAACTAATGTAGGAGAAACCTTCCCATCCCAAGTAATTGGAATGCCATCCGTGGTACCCGCTTCTACATCTACTCACTATAGACCATGGGTGAAAATCCAAGGAATGCCCTTCACTACTTCAACTCAACAAGATCAGGGTGTTTCCTCACAACTTGTGACTGGGCAGTGGCCCACACTTGTCATTCAACATCAACCATCTCATTACAGCATACCACCTATTACAATCCCATCCATGAATGTCCCTCAAGTACAACCATCGACAACCCTACAGTCCTTTCTCCCACCAACCACACAACAATCTAACTATTATCATGCACAATCTAATCAACCAGCCAGTCCACCTAGTGCTCAGGAATGGGCAGAAACTAGAAAAATGATGTAAGCATTAACCGATGAGGTAAAGCGCCTCAAAATTGCAAACACTGAGGAAGTCAAGGTGATGGATTTTTATCAGGATGATTCGATTAGCTCTTCAGTGCCACCATTGACTCTACCAAAAGGAATTTTTTTGCCAAAATTGACCAAGTATAACGGACAAGGAGATCCAAATGCTCACCTAGTGACATTCCGATTAGAGTGTCTCTTACTTCAAGCATGGCCTCATGCAATGCGTGTTTTCTCCATGTCCTTAACTAGGAAAGCCTTGGACTGGTACCGAGCCCTACCATGTAACTCCATATCCTCTCTAGAGGATTTTTACATCAATTTGTTACCCGTTTTAGGTATAACCTGAAGCCTAAAGCCACACTAGATAGTTTAATTCAAATTAAACAAGCACCTTTAGAGCCAGTGCAAAAATTCATCCAAAGATGGAGTACAACCCTGAATGAACTCCATGAACCCATATCTAAGACATACTTGCTCACCATTTTTAAGGCCATTGTGAATGACTTCGTTAAGTCAAAACTCTATTATTTGAGTGCACGTACTTTGAGCCAAGCATTCGCACAAATCAAAAGCATAGAGGAGGCAGTGCAATCAACCAATAACCCAGCTTATGTGGCCTACAAAAACCAATATACTCGCAAGCAAAACAAAACCAAGGCAATAGTAGCCGCAAGCACAAAAGCAACCAACTGGGGCCCAACAACTAAGCAACCCAAAGTCCCAGCTAACAAAGCCTCCAACTTTGGTGCCAACTCACCTACATCGGCAGGGGCCACTCCAAAGCCCAACTTTCAGTGCAAGGATCGCTCAAAGCATACACCACTACCAATGCAACCCTCTCAACTACTGGAGAAACTCTTGAAAGCTGGGTAAATCCAACACAAACACGTGTCGGCGATTACCAGCCAAAAACATGATAGGTACTACGAGCTACTAAGGAACCCTAATTTAGTAGCACCAAATGAGCCCTAGTCCCACAACATTTTAAATTGGACCAATACTGTCATTACCATCAAATGGCTAGTCACGGTATAGAAAACTACAATGCTTTACAAGATGACCTGCAGGGAATGATAGAACAAGGCCAATTGGTGATCGACATGGCAAGTCATTCCAACACAGACGATGCCTCTTGCACCATATACTCAATTAGCATAGGTGGAAAGCCCAAACCTGTGCAACAACCCTTTGTGATCCATGTGCCTCATAGCAAGGAAAGGACCTCCTCCACCTCCATAAGCAAGGGGCCTCCCTTTGTCATCAAAGTGCCACCTCATAAACCCACAACACCCTTTGTGGTAAAGGTTCCAAAAAAATTGTCCACTAAGATGTTAAACTGGCATGACCCTTTTGCTAAGACGATAAACTGGCAACAACCGTTCATCGTAATGTTAAACACAAAAGTCACTCCAACGACACCCACACCAAGCCCAAGTTCTAGCAACTTGGCCACATACAAGCAGTGGCAACCCACGTCACCAACACCTAAACCACAAACAAGCCCTAGCTCTACCCCTAGGCCCACTTAACAACAACCTTTATGCATTTCCCCTCCACAAGAGCTCTACATCACGGCTCACATAATAGAAGATACTCCCACCACGACAAACATAAACGACAACCTTGCATACGTATATCTCATGCACACAATGCATTAAAACATAAGAATGTAACACCTACCTTGCTCGACCTCGTCTTAACATCACTAGAGCATCATCATGCACTAGCACACATGCTGGCTTCCATCCCTACTATAGAAAACATGTCTCCAATTGAAGACGCCATTCACGTAGCCATTACATCCCCTGTACCACAAGATACAAACATAACGACTCTAACCTTATGCAAAAATGATGTCAAGATCAACCCCAAATGAGGGGATGTCACACATGCACCATTGAACACTAGTGTAAGCATAAGAAAATACATAGTATGCAGGGTACACATCGATGATGGAGTGGCAGAAAATGTTGTCGCACACTCCGTCGTTGAATGACTAGGCCTAACTTGCAACATTCAACCAACTGAAATCGAGTCTCTAAGCTCCTTCAATGGAACACACGTAGCCATTAAAGGCACAATCCACATCGCATTCATGATAGGAGACTAGCACCCCACGTTTGCAAACTTTACTGTTGTCGACAAGATGCCAGACTACAACATGATCCTAGGACACCCCTGGCTAGCTAGGTCATGCGCAGTGTCATCTCCCATCCACCAAGAACTACACCTCCTCCACGAAGGGAGGGAGATCATCATACATGGAGACAATGCCCCATCCACCTAATAGCCCTTCACAACCTCTGTCTGAAATGATGTTAAATTACCTTGTGTCCGAAATGACGATAAACTAACAATGGCATGAAAAGGCCTTAAACTAGCATACGGCCTGGAACGGCCTAAAAATATCACTTTTTGCATTACTTTTCTTTCATTTATACATTTTAATTCTATGTACAATAGGTGTTGCTTGATGTTTTTTTCTTCCTAGTTGATCTTTGCAGGATCTCGCAGACACACAGCATGACCATGCATGCAAGATTCATCCTGGCATCATGATGGTAAACTGATACCACAGATTCATCTTGGCATCATGACGGTAAAATGATACCATAGATTCATCTGGGCATCATGATGGTAAACTGATACCACAGATTCGTTCTGGCATCATGAAGGTAAACTGATACCATAGATTCGTCCTGGCATCATGATGGTAAACTAATACCACAGATTCGTCCTGGCATCATGACGGTAAACTGATACCACAAAACGTCTTGGCATTATGATGATAAACTAACATCATAGAGCTCCATCTGGTATGACATTAAATTACCACATGTTTATTTGCCAGATTTCGCTAAGACTATAAACTAGCTTACCTTTTCACAGTTCGCCATGACTATAAACTAGCACTGCCCCATCCGCTATGACGCTAAACTGGCAACGTCCAAAGAGTTATGATGTAAAACTAATACATGACAGTCTGCTAAGACTATAAAATAGTAGCATCATCACTAGCCCATTGATTTGATGCTACAATCAACGACTTGTCTTCATGATTCACCACGTGGACTCTAATGACACTGATGCTGCTTGTTTTGTTTGCCTGAAGTTTAACACGGTGCCTCCATCCCATTGGCTGTATTCATGTTTAAAGTATTTTAGACTAATTCACTCATGGTTTTCTTTTCCTATTGGAGTTGTGTTTGTAGGATGACACTTTGAAGTGTTCGCTCATGGATGCACTTCATCACAGTGACAAGATACCACATTGTTCCCGACGCACGCAACTAGGTTAATCAATCTGCTCATGAGCACATTCCCAGTTCCTGATGCATCCCTTATCCTCCAACATGTTCTCCCTATCCTACTCAGTTACACCTCCTGGATACATCCCATTCACCACAAAACTTGAACCACACTGTTCCATACTGTGACGCTCCAATTAGTTGCAACCCGCAAAACAACATAGCACATGATACAACTACAAGCACACGAGGATGAGTACAACACTGAAAAAATGCTCTTTCCAAAAGAAATAAAGAAAAAAAAAATCAAAGAGCAAAATACATCATAAGGCCATTGGCTCTTCCCATACAAGCCCTAGGTAGGAAGGTAGTTGTCTCGAAAGAAAACACTCGTGTCTCAAACAATCATGTCGCACCACCTCATCACATGGCTTTGGCTGTTGAAAATAGGTTCTCTTAAAATATGACACAAGAGTCTCGTTCCTCCAAAGGACGCACCTCCCATGCCTTGGTCCCAAGTCTGCTAGATACTAGCTGTCGATAAGGACCAACATGACTTGTTCACAAGAGCATTCCTCTCCCATAGTTAAACAAAATAATCCCTTGATCAATCCCTGATCCCACAGTTACAACCTACTTCCCGTGCATTTCAAAACTTCATTTCCTGACCTAATGTACTTCTAAACACGGTATGATGACATCCAGCTGGGTGCCTGATGGATAGTGCTTAATTCCAAGATGCTCATGGTGTTTTGTACTTCTTTGTTGATGCCTCTCAGGTGGATTCCTCCAGGCGTCAACAAAGAGGGGCCAATGAAAACACCACAAAATTTTGGCCTAGCACTTTTAGACAGGACTCAAGCTAAGTCATGCCACTGCCCAACATGAGTATAGTGTGACCAAACTTGAGAGCCTCCAAAACAACATGAAATGATACAATTGAACAGGCAAAGTTCCCCTGGGGCCCACGGGCGATTGCTCCAACTCCCAACATCTAGAATCTAGGGCTTTAGGCTCAAAATGCATGGATTTTGCTGTATACACTTTGGTCATGCCATGGTCACACTGCCCAGCATAAGACTAGTGTGTGTACAACATGAACAACTTATGGAGCCCCAAAATCAAGTCCAAACAACCCAGATTTGAGCACACGGACCATCCATGAGCTTCATCGATGCCCCCTGAAGCTCCCAGCCTTCAGAACCTCAAAATTTGAGCTCAGAATCACATGTTTTGAGCCACTTTTAGTTAGTCACGCTGAGTTCACACTGCACAGTGTGACCAAGCAAAAATGGGGTACATCAAGTAGTTTTAGGTCTAGTTTCGACATGAACTTAATCCACAGGGGATAGGAAACAACTGTACTGACTCTCAGGCTTCACAAAATTAAGATTTGATCTTCAAATGTGTCATTTTACCTTGGTCATGCTGAGGCCATGCTAAGGTCATGCTTCACAACGTGACCAAATAAAAGATGACCAAAACAACATCAAGTTGGGCTCAGACTCAGCATCTAGATCACCCTAGAGAGCAGGCAACAGTTGGACTTCAAGAAATAGGCATCAGACATCCAAATTTGGTTCAAAATGTGTTATTTCCACTTGTCACACTGAGGTCACGCTGCACAGCGTGACCCCAGCATGACCAACCAAAAGAGACAAATCCAAGGCCAAATCAACTCAAGTTCGATGTACAGGACCCCCTTGACATTAGGCATGCAGGTACACTCTTGGAAATAGGTCTCAGAGGTTGAAAATGGGCCCAAAATACATCATTTTTGTTGGACATGCCAGAGTATGCTAGGACATGCTGATGAAGAAAATAACAGCATGCCAGATCATGGATCTAGAGGCTAGAGATCAAATTCTCTGTTGTAACATAGCATTATTTTTGAAAAAAATTCATATTCTTTGAGCGTATCAAAATCTTACCCTATGGATTGCACATGCCAACATAAGAATTGGTCACGCTGTTTGCTATAAAATGTCATGCATCCGATCAAAACGCAAACACCTATCACTTGATCCGCATTTCTCTCACCCCACAGCCATAGATCTTCCTCCAGATCCGAATCCCATGCCGAAAATCCTATAAATACCCTATTTTTCCATTTAATCAAAGTTGGAAATTTTGGGGCATCAAGATCTAGATGGTTGGCAATTTTGGAGTAGGAAAACCAACAACCCTGAACCTAGACTTAGTCATGCTAAGCACTTAGGGCAATTTTGGTCATGCTGCACACCTGCAACCAGAAACCTGCAATCTCCCAGCATCTGTACACCCTTCACAATGGGGCTAAACGTCCACCTTGCGATCAATCTGCAACTACGTTATGACCGGTGCACTTTTTTGTAATCGTCAATCAATACTTATAGTTACAGTTTTGCCATCCATTGTTCTCTGTTTATGCCATTTACATTTGTTACAATTTTCATTACCTTTGTTTACGTTCTATTTTCGTCTTACCTTTCGTACATTCCTTTACATTTTAGTTTGCATCCGTTTATGTATAACCCAGTGCTTTGCAACAACGTACGCTAGGGGAAGTCCTTGTTTGATCTACGCATAGACCATTCAAGGTACTCTACCTTCGTTTATTTTTAGCTTACCCTCGTGTGAAGGTGGGGTCTTACTGTATCTACCGTAGATCTCTCGGCATCCATTTCATTCCAGCCTCGCGTTGACGATTTCGGACAGTACAATCATAAAGAGAGCTGTCTACCCAGGCTTGATTTAAACAACTTCCCTAATTTCTTAGGAGGCTATGAATTAGATTTGCAACAACATTTACTAGCCTACTACAATGCCTACACATGGAAAAATATTAATAACAGTTGGCAAAAACTCAAGCTCTTTCCTATGACACTCATTGGCCAAGCAAAAGTATGGTATAGATTGTTGAAACCAAATTCAATATGATGTTGGTCAACAATGGTAGAACTCTTTAGCGAAAGATATCAAACCTATGTAAGAGTGTCAACCTTGAGGAAACAAATCCAAGAGTGGAAACAAGCACAACATGAACCCTTGGACATGGCCTTAGAGAGATATTATGCACTATTAAACAACTGTCTAGGCCATGAGTTCTCCGAGGAAAGGCTAATGTACCATATCATTGATGGGCTTCATGATGAAATAGGAGAGACCCTAGGGAGGTATGCCCAAGGACAACTATACGAACTATGAACCCACCAATTACAAGAGATTATTAAGCAGGTAGCAAAAGAGAAAGGAAAAATGGCTAGATGGGAGATGAAACATCCCAAAAAACTTGAAGTCATTCTTGCTTCACTAGGCCTTGCAATTTGCGTAGCATCATGATAGTTCTATGGGAGGAGAATGCTCTGAATTCAGGCTGGCCAGTTCGGAAAATTTTCTACTTTAGGTGTAAATAGGCTCTACAGATCATCTTTCCTGTCCACCTAAGTGGTTTGCCTAGCTAACGACCTGCTCAGAAATAGTGCGCAAAGTTGACAGCAGCGCTCAGGATGCACGAAACAGTTCGGCAAGTTTTCTAAGTCATGAAGTCTACTACACTTCGCTATGCCTCTCTATGTAGCGTATCAAGCTTCAAGAAATGATTACGATCATTACTTCAAGTATTACTTCGCATTTTCAAGCTTTATTTACTTTCAAGCATTACTTCGCATTTTCGTTCCCGTTTTCAAGGCTACATGTTGCAAAAGGCTATATAGATGTTGATTAAGTCCCTATCTGATCAACCAGACCATTCAAGGTGCCCCGTATCCACTCACACCTAGCACGACCCTCCCACGAGTACAGGGTCAAAACTGTCGTGCCCACTGACCCTTCGGTATTTTCCAGCTGCCAACATTTTCGGTCACTACAATTTTCTGGTGCTAGAAGGAGGGCCTCTTGGTTCTTTTTGTATGTGTGATGGTAGTTCTGTGAGCCTTCTACACCCTGATATGCATAAGCATAAACATGACACCCTTTTGCGATTGTTTATGCTTTGTGCGGTGTAGATCAGTTGCCTTGATGGTTCCTCGAGAATCCTACAGAACACAAGGCCTCCGATTGCCACTAACTAGCTTATTTTATGGTAGTCTTGCATGCGTTCTGTACCCTATCTCGCATGGTACAGATCGGTCACTTCAACAGTCCTTCGACGACCCTGTGAGACGCAAAGCCTTCTTGATTGCTAGTTAGCTTGCCCATCTTACAGTAGTCTTGCATGCGTTCTGTACCCCATCATAGGTGGTACAGACCGGTCACCTTGACAGTATCTCGGGAATCCAACAAGACATAAAGCCTTCTTTTTTACTGTTTTCCAATTTTCTTATTCTTTTGCACTTTTTTGCATAACTTTTTGCATTTTTTTACATAACTCCTTGCTTAACAATGGTTTTTTCGAACACTGCGGCTAACACCTTCAACGTTGAAGTTCCCATTACGGTTCAAGGCACCACTGGTGCCAAACAACCTCTAAACCAGATGTTGGAGGCATGTCAATCTCTCAGAATCCAAAATTGAGGACCTAAGGGATTGGCCCAGCAACACGAGCGTTACAGCTTCCTCTGTGCAAAGGTGTAGGAAAATCTGCCCTTGGATGTACATGAACTCGAGGACAAACGTAGCTTCGAGTTCACTTACTACAACAGGAAGGAGTTTGTTCCTACTCCCGATGTTTCCTTACCTTTGACATAGATAGAACAAAGGCTTCTAGACCAATTAATCCAGTTAGCTAAGCTTAGGGAGCAACAAGACACCGCGTCCAACCAAGATGATGCCTTTCAGGATGGACAGGAGGAACTCGATTCCCAATCAGATGAGGGAGGTCCAACCAACCACGTTCCTATCCATCCTAGCCAGTCCTTCTAGGCCAAGCCACTATCTGTCACTGCTCCCTTTGTGATTACACCTACGCTTCTGCAACCCGTGATTACATTCGCTATGGGTAGACACGCCAATCCCACGGAGTTTCAACACCCTCTTCTGCCCATTTCACCTGTTTCGTTTGCAGCTACTATCCCTTTGCAAACTGTTCAGTAGTCCATTCCTATAGCACATCATACGCAAATTGCAGCTATCCTACCACATGTTCGTACCATGCCTATTTCACAATCATACATCAATCCTACATTTACATCCACTCCATCCACTGTGGTAGGCCCCGGCTCGTCCACATGATGGGCCCCATTTGCTTCTTCACCTATTCTACAACCCTCGTAGATGTCTCACTACGTTCGCTCTCAAATCCACCAAGCCTTGCAGATGGTACAACCTAACACAGGGCTATGGTCTATGCTGTTGGTGACACAAGTGGTCAATCCGGAAGCGCAACCTACAGTTGCTACCCTAACAACACCACCTGCTAGGTGGTGGAAAACATAAATAGCATCACTCGTGGTGGTCATCCCAGTGGTACTGTTGGTGGGTCATGCCCCCACCCCCACCATACCACAAGTGGGAGCTACCTCTGTAGTTCCCCAACAATCTACAACATCGTCAGGTCTGGACCAAGCATTTGAGCTCATCCAAACCCTCACTGAGGAAATCAAACACCTCAAAGCTGCTGGGTCTAACATGGTACAAGTCATAGACTTCTACCAGGATGACCCTATCAGCCCTACAATCCCTATTTTAACACTACCCCTAAGGATGTCTCTCCCACACTTCATGAAATACGATGGGGAGGGAGATCCCAATGCACATCTTGTCACCTTCAGGTCTGAATCTTTTCTATTACAAAAATGGCTGCACACGATCATTCATGTCTTCACCATGTCCCTAGCTGGGAAAGCTCTAGATTGGTACCACACGTTGCCACGCTCATCCATTTCAACTTTGGAAGAACTCCTGACCCATTTTGTGACATGCTTTAAGTACAACTTGAAGCCAGAGACCAAACTAGATTAGTTGATGAGCATGAAGAAAGATCCCCAGGAAGCAGTCCAAAAGTTCATTCAACGTTGGAGCACAACCCTTAACAAAATCCATGAGCCCATCACGGAGGCCCACTTGCTGGCCGTCTTTAAGGGTGCAGTGAACGACTTCATCAAGTCCAAACTATACTACCTCACTCCTCGCTCTCTTAGTCAGGCTTTCACTTAGACCAAGGGCATACAGGACACAGTCGAGGCAACCAAAGACCTAGCCTACATTGCCTACAAAAAAGCCTTCGCAAAAAAGGACAAGAGTAAGGCTCTGACAACCACAGTGGCTACTGTGGCAACCGAGGCCAAGCCCAAACCTAGCAATAATGGTAGCAAGAGTAACAAGAAACTGGCCATACCTACAACTAACCTCACATCCAAACAGGGCCACATATCGCAACCTGCTATACCTACGCCTGGGGCATCTATGCAAACCAAGCCTAACTTTGAGCATAAGGACTACTCAAAGTACACCCCACTACCCCTCAAGCCTTCAGAACTCCTGAAGCAACTGTTGGAAGTAGGATACATCCAACATAAGCAAATGTCGGAAGAAGCAAATGCGAGATATCAATGCTACTGTGAGCTCATTAGGAACCCCTCTTTGGCCTCGCCCAATGAGCCTCCAGTGCCTAGGGGTTTTAGGTTGGACAGGTTTTGTGACTACCACCAATAGTGTGGTCACAACACTGATTACTGTCTAGCATTGCAGGATGACATCCAAAGATTAATCGACCAGGGGAAGCTGGTGTTGGACGAAAGCAACCCAGTGCACCCTAAAAACCAGTCTATGTATGTCTACATATATCCCCTCAACGCCAACAATGTCGATTACGTAATCAATGCTATCAGCATGGACAATGACCCTAGGCCACCCCGGCAACCATTCGTGGTCTATCTGCCTCAGCGTAGTGCACCAGCACCACCAGCGGCTGGTCCAAGCTCGTAGTAGCCATTGATCCTGAGAGTCCTGCCATGGGCCTCCACCTTTGCACCACCTGTTAGTAGAGCCACGCGGTCCCATCTTTTAACACCTGTAACTCCATTCGTCGTCAGGGGGCCGATGCCCTCGACGGCCCCCACCCAATGCAACGCAGTTGAATAGCCTTCTCACCCCGCAAGGCGAGAAGTCTACTTTGCTGGTGAGACATCAAAGGGAAGTACCATTAAGGGTACCCCCGAGCCTATGTATTTGTCCCATGCATCTGTACCTTCACCACCAAAGACGAAGGTCGACACGACTATGCAGCCTGCATCACTCTACCGACAAGGTTCTGAAACCAGATCTGAAGTCGCCTCTCCTCAAGAAATTCATCTTTCGGGACAAGTAGAAGAGGAAGAAAGTATCAAACAAGGGGATGGCCAAGACTTCTTGGATGCCCACATGTAGGTCAAATAAGCTCTAAAACAAAAAAACACTATGTTGAGCTTGTACGACCTAATCATGACATCTATCCCACATTGCGAGGCTCTGATCCGCATGTTGATAGTGACTCTGGTCAACGAAGACATGCCCGCAGAGGAAGAAGTCTCCATGCCTTCATGGTCAGAATAACCTCAACTAACCTTTCACGATGACGCCATTAGGGAAGGCCTCGAGAGGGGTCAGGTGACTATGGCACCTCTTTTCATCACAATTTGGGTCGGCCAACATCGGATTTGAAGGGTACACATTGATGATGGGGCTGCCATAAATGTCATCCCCTTCCCCATTGTGGACAGGCTGGGCTTGGTCGACTAGATCAAACCCATGAAGACCTTATGCCTGAGGTAGTTCAATGGGACACGGGTCATGGTAAAGGACATAGTTCACATGAACTTCGTAGTATGGAACCAGTTCCCCACAAATGCAACATTTATGGTGGTCGAGGAAATGCCTGGGTTTAACATGATCTTAGGGAGATCATGGTTAGCATAACTTAGGGCTGTTTCCTCACCCATAGACCAGGAGATCCACCTACCTTACGCAGGTAGAGAAGTGTTGATCCACGGTGACGAAGTAGCAACACAAGAAATTCACAATGTAGGCGTGGAACAAGGCTTAGAAGTCATAACTTTTGAGAATGAAGCACTTGTAGCAATCTACACTGACTACCTAGTCAAGGGGTTGGCTCAGCAAGTTGATCCCCAAAATGAAAATGAATGGATTTAGTTGCCCTTCCATGTGGAAGGCATTGACGTAGACGAAGGCTTCGATGGAGCGCCTCGGCCTTATGTCTCATTCAACTCGCGTCGGGTCAAGAAGCAACTTCTCCTAGTGTAGCAACCCCACTACTTCCTTCCCATACACTACTCATATGCTTCCATGCTACAGCTTGAAACGGTCTAAAACTAGCAACGTGAAATGGCTCGAAATGGCCTAAAACTACGTTATGGCCCGAAATGGCCTAAAAATAGCATAAGTTACCAGTTAGCTGTTGTTCAAATTGTTGATGCATCACCTCTTTGGCATGTTACGCAATGGCCTAAAATGACCTAGAACTAGCACATGAAAGCATGAACATTATATATAAGACGCACGCATGCAATACACAAGTTAGCGAAAAATCCTCTTACTTTATTCAAAAATGTTGTTTTTCAATGTTTTCATTACATAAAAATTTCAAAAATCAAAAATTTCAAATTTTCAAAAAAATCCCATGTGATCATGGGTTATCTCTATTCACGTCTGTTTCACCTTCCATTCCTGCATCATTGCCTTATGTATTGCCTTCCCCTACTTTGTCCCTCGTTAGCTCTTCATGCCCTCCCTCTACGGGAAGGAGATGGTTGCTGTCTCTCCTGTGGGAAGGGCCACGTTCTAGCTAGGAGATTTTGTGACCTTGACCTACTCTTTAAACCTAACATAAGCCTTAGAAGTATCGATGGCATTTACGAAAGATTCATACGTAAATGCCTCCATAGTAGCGTCTTCGTATAGCTTACAATGGATGGCGTTTTCCAGTTTATACATGTGCTTATGGTTTCTTTGGGTCAATCCTCATTCGAAAATCTTGGCGCTGAGGTCTTTTAGATCTTGACACTTCTGGTCTAGTAGGTCCATCTACATTTTTTGCTCTATTAGTTCACGGGTAGTTTCAACATTCTAACGTGCAACTGTCCAAAACTTGGCGTGGTCTACCACGGCAGTATGCCAATCCTTGTTGTTAGTATTGCGGGCCATGAGGAACTTGTTTCTCGACTTGAGGTCCTTCACCTCAGCCCTTAGGTTAGGTTCCCTTTGCTCTGCCCTCTGGGCTCACTTCCACAGCTCCTCGTTGGTACGCTTGCACTCCCACAGAGAGCATGCCGAGTGCAAAGCACATCTGCAGACCTTGGCGTATGCACGACGAGATACCTCGGTTACTTCTGATGACTATGTGGATACAACACTGGCTTTCAAAGGTTGTGTCAGGTACCATTTGAGTTGGGAGGCTACCATAACATAAAGAACATACTATTCGCATTATCATAACATGAGTAGCAAACACAAAAAATTTTAGCATGACAATGCAAGAGCAAATAACACTACTACTTACTTGCTTTAGGGTCCACCTGCTGAAGGTGATTAATCATGTCATCAATAATCCCTTGCATAAACATGAATTTGTCGGGGGTTTTAGCCAGGATCTAGCATGAATCGGAGGGGGTCCAGTTGCATCAGCGGTAGCATCTTTCGCATAACCAAACACATTAGCAATGACCAAAATGAACTAAGACAAGGCAAACATATTGCCGAACTCACGAATGCCCAGTTGTAGTCTCTCTTCTGGTTGACGCAAAACGATGGCAGAAATATGGTCGAAAGTTCCTCCCAGGTCCCTGTGGACCTCCTTTCATGCACTAGTGCTTTTCCTTTGAGAAGTCCAGCATCTTTTTTATTCAAGGGAGACTCCTCAATAAGAGGATTCTCCCTAATGATGAGAGCCCCTACCCTAGTTGCAGGAGCTCTCTACTTTTTGACTAGGGCCCTTCTCTTTGAGACTGGGGCCCTGCGTCTTTATTTATCATCCCTGTCTTAGGGGTCGACACCTCCTCGTCACCTTCTTCTTCTTCTTCTTCTGCTTCCTCTACAAGCAAAGAAGCAAGTTTGCATCAGTTCAAGGTAAGTTAGCTCAAAGTGGGTGCTATGCTACGCTACACTGCCTAATGTAGCATAGCGTAGCAAATAATAACAAAGTAAGCACTAAACAAAAATGCCACAATGTGAAGGGTTTCCTAAGCTAGGGGAGGCCTCTTCTACCGCAACTTGCTAGCTGTTGTTTCAGCCATGAAACGTCCACCCCGTGATACGCTACTGTCCACAGCGGGGGGCATCTCGCCTACACTATCTTGGCTGCGAACGTTGCAGGCCACCCAATCCTTAGTTGTTACAGAAAGTGACTCATTAATTACTTCTAGCGAATCTTGGGCTTGGATGGTATGAAAGACCTAGTGAATCCATGGTCTAGAAATTTGGTTGCGATTTTGCACGACCCAGCCTCCTTTCTCCCGGACTACCAAGAACTCTGTTTTCGTAGAAGGCATAGTGGATGTTGGAACGGGACTCTATTTTTGTACGGTGCCCCATGATCTTAGTCTACAAACCTTTACATAGAGACTCAGCTCAGTTGTAATGAGTCGCCTCCTCCATAATCTCACGCATTATCTAGGCCTGCTCAAGCCCCAGGACTTTCCCCTGGGTAAGCAACTGGGGGAACGCGTGAGCACAGAAGATGGGGTAGAAATCCTTGGTAGGTCCCTCCCTAAGTTTCTCCATGGGGAGCCCCTTACTCTCCTTGGTGAGCCCTAACTACTCCTGAAGGTCATTCTTCTGGAGGGTCAACTCCATCTTGCATTTTGACCCTATCGGAATGCCTTCAGCGGGGATGCTGAAGAGGTCCACGAATAGTTGGTCATTGATGTCAATGACCACCTGCACACCATGCACGCGTAGGTGGAAGCAGCTCACCTTGTCGGAAAAATATTAGACCAGGGTAAGCATCTTGGCCGCAGGAACATTCGAATTTGGGGTCAAGAAGTCCAAAGCCCCAACGTCGAGCCAGCGTTGGCTTGTCTTGACTTCTCCATACTTGAAGTAGACATTCGCCCCCTATATCTTGGTGGTTACCACTATAACCTCCTGGGGTTTCTTCGCCCCTGCAACAGTTCCACGAAAAATGCAGATAATTCAAAAATTACAAAGATACTTAAACATATGGCACTCAACGCTCGACTTACCAGGTTGGTATGGCAGTGGGAATGGTGGGAGTTTAACCCAAACTTGTTTGACCATGACCAATTTGAAGGGTTTCATCCACTCCTCATCAAGCCAACCCTACCTCCTGCATTGATTTTAGAGGGGAGAATATACATCTGGGTGGGTGTGGTATTCACTCCCGCATTGACTAATAACACCCGCCTGAAGGTTCTCAGCAGAAGAGAACTCATGCAGGGCTAGTTGTGCTATAGCCAGTAAACCCAGTGGGTCATGAACCCCATCCTCATCGATGAAAAACCTAGTAGGAAACACATACTATTAGCATTAGGTCACTATGGCTAGCATCGCACAAACACAGTAGGACAGCATTGCAAAACTCACTCACTGGTAAAGTAGGTAGTTCCTTGTAGGTTCTGGAAGTACGTCATCATAAAACATGCAAGGAAAAATGTGTTGAAAGAGTGGTAGCAGCTATACTCAGGCATCTCCCAGATCCAGACCAACCGCCTTAACCCTATTGGGCACTGACTGGATCCTTCCCCTTGCCTGCTCATGATCATCCCATTGGTTAGAAACCTTAGAATGCCTCAGCTTGCCCAAGGAAAAATGGCTTCTGTTATTCCAGATGCCTCCTCCTCCCCCATGGAGGACCAAACGATCACACTAAAGTGGTCCAGAAGGAATTGCAAAAAGCCCTATGCCCCCTTCCTGAACCATACCCTCCCGCTCTCCCACACGTATCTGGGGAGGAGGAGTATTGGCCACAGGACTACCCACATGGCACAAGACCCCTCTAATTTCCAAAATAATCAGCCTAGGCCTCAGCCCCGCCCTGCACAATCCATCAATGAGTATTAGCATCATACCTAAGTGCAATACATGCGTAGTGTAGTAACACTTCATAGTTCATGCAGGTGGCGTAGCATAACCCTTTCCCCGCACATAGCGTAGTAAGAACACAAATGTTTAGCATAGCAAAAGCATGAAAAACAAAAAGCCTAGCATGGCAACAGAGCAATCAGCAACATGCCCTAACGAAACACGTATGGCCTAACCCTCTTAAAGGTTCTATGTCATGCCATTTGAAGGTCAAGAAGCCTAAACAGCCCAAGCCCCCGTGGTTATGACAATCGCGGCAGTGGTAGTTTAAGCGACCTTGCATGCAACTATGAAATAACGATTATGCATTTGCTGTGACCACAACGGCGATATCGGCGATGCAAGGGCAAAAATGACACGACAACAGAAAACATAGGTAGCTAAGGATAGGATGTAGAATGAAAGCAGAAAATAGCAGAAAACACAAAACGATAATAGGATTACTAAGAAGGTAGAGGAATCATGGTAACCTACTAGGTCAATGGCGTGCTCCTCTGGGCTGCAACGTGTGCTTGCGTCGCACGCCCCAGGGTCTTCTTTACCTCCTCAACCTTTACAAGCATCAGATGAGTCTGAGGAGCCATTTTCCTACTTGTAGATTTACACTCTTCATTGTAAAAACTCACCTTGCTAGTCGTTAACACAATTGCTTCGCGCTTTGAAATTACCTTGTGCTCTGATGCGAGCTTTGAGCTATTACAGTGAAAATGGAAAAATTTCGAAGGTTTAATCCCTATTTATGGCCATAATGACAAGATGGGAAAACTTTTCCCTCTCTCTCTTCGATTAATGCAAAGTGTACCGTACAGCATAGCATGCTCGCCACGACATCATAGCATTGTTAACATTAAAGCCTTGACACGCTTCAAGCCAACTACTTGTCTTCCCGAAAATAAAAATATATATTTATTTTTGATTAAGGGTTCAAAAAGACCTTAAACTAGCAATTCTAGCCTAGTTGCACCTCTAACAGTTCGAAAAGACCCTAAACTAGCAGTTTCAACCTGTTACGTTCACAGTCTGCAATGACGTTAAACTAACAACACCCGCATGCTTACATGAGCGATTTTCATATTTTTTTTCACACTGGCAGTATCAAAATTTCTAGTAGTTTCATGCTTTCATGTCAGCAGTTCATATTTTCACATCAACAGTTTGGCACTTCTCGTACCTGCAGTTTTCTGTTTTGCATACTATCATTTTGCATATTAATATTTTGCATGTTACAATTTGGCAGTCCGAAAGTGACACTAAACTAGTAGTTTGGCATTTGCATGTCGATGGTCTCATAACTTCACCTTTGGTAGCTCTAAGCTCTTGTGCCTTAGCGATCTGCCATGACCCTAAACTAGCAAACTTTCAATCTTTACATCATCGCATTTTGCAAGTTGCGTCTCGTCGTTGCTTTACAAACTTTCATTACACACAATCTCTGCCAACAGATGCCTCTTAACCAAGCTTTTATTTCATGTTAGCAGGTCGAGCAAGAGATGGAAATCCATCTTGACCTCACCACACCTTTAACGTTAGCAGTGCCACATGGCAAGCTTGCGAGACAGTTGAACCCCAACATGATCGACTGGGGGTCGACCACAACCAGCACTATAGCAGCCTTAGAAGCATCCCCAGACTGGCCTGAGCATCTAGCCCAAGCCCTAGACTTAGAGGTCAGGGATGTAACTGAGGATCCTCTCATCGAGACCCCTATCACCACATCAAAGGGAGAGGTGAAAATGTTGAGACTCAGCTCCTTACTAGACACACAAACGTACAAAAATGTAGCCAAGATTTTGCAAGACAACATCGATGTCTTCGCATGGTCGTACAGGGACATGTCAGGTCTAGATCCATGGCTGATTCAGCACAACATCATCCTAGACCCACACATGAAGGTAGTCAAGCAGAAGGCTCGCAAAGTTAAGCTAGAAATCGCATTGGTCGTGAGGGATGAAATCACCAAGCTGAACCAAGCAGGTTTCATCCGCACCATTGACTATTCAGAGTGGGTGTCCAACATTTTTGTGGTTTCGAAGAAAATAGGAGGAATACGAATCTGTATAGATTTCTGAGACTTGAATAAGGCAACGATCAAGGACAACTTCCCACTTCCAAGTATTGATCAGCTCATCGACATCACGGCTGGTCATGCTCTACTATCCTTCATGGATGGTTTCTACGGATACAACCAAATCTACATTAACCCAGAGCACCAGCTGTCAACAACCTTCATGACCCCATGGGAGACCTTCTGCTACACCATGATGCCCTTTGGGCTCAAAAATGTTGAAGCAACCTACCAACGAGCCATTAATTACATTTTCAGTGACTACATCCTAGAAACATTAAACAACTACGTGGATGATATAGCAGTCAAGTCCAAGGAGACAGCTGATCACCCACGTGATCTAGGGGTAGTCCTCAAATGCTACCAAATGCACAACTTATGCATCAATCCTAAGAAGTACGTCTTCGGGGTGAAAAATGGACACATGTTAGGGTTCATAGTATCAGAGGCCAAAATACGGGTGGACCCTAACAAAGTCAAGGCCATCATCAACCTAATGCCCCCCACAAACCTTAAGGAGTTACGTGGTTTGCAAGGTAGAGTGCAATTCATTTGAAGATTCATAGCAAGGTTTACCGACAAGTTACATCCCATGCAGCATCTTCTAAAGAAAGGGGTTAACTTCGAGTGGACAACCTAGTGTCAACAAGCCTTTGACAACCTGAAGAAGGAACTCTCACACCTCCCAACTATTCATCCGCCACAAAGGGAGAAATCCTTCTTTATCTACCTCACCATTTCCAACACATCTGTCGCGGCACTACTATGTCAGAAGTGAGACGACAGTTCTGAGATACTAGTGTATTATCTGAGCCACGCACTAATAGCGCACGAGGCAAAATACAATGAAGTGGAGAGGAATTTCCTTGCCTTAGTGTTCACACTAAAAAAGGAGGCATTACCTATTTCGTGGTACAACCAACATTATTTGGAAAAGAAACATACTTTGGGCTATCATGAACAACCTATACGAAAGTAGCAGGATAGCCTGATGGAAGGCAATAACCGCGGAGTTCGATTTATGCTATGTAAGTCAATCATCGACAAAGGGTCAAGCCATAGCGACCCAACTCATGGCCTCGCCAGTCGACGACTAGGCAACCATAGACCCTGAATTCCTGGACGAATACGTTAGCAATGTCAACATCATCCCATCGCATTTCAAAGCCACTTTACACTTTGACAACGCCTCAACCACTTGAGGAGGTAGTGCTGCTACCATCATCACATTCTCCTCTAGGGAAATGCATCCATCCACTTATTGTTTTACATTCCCTTGCACCAACAACATGGTAGAATATGAGGTATTACCCAGAGGCCTCTTAACTTCCCAAGCACTGTGCATACATTGGCTGGAAATCCCGGGAGATTCACAACTAGTCGTGAATCAAGTCACCGAAGTCTACACTTTCAAGGCTACACACCTACAACCCTACTATGACCTAGCAAAGATCTTGCTTAAGCAATTCGCAACCACAGATGTGTAACACGTGCCATGCAACGAGAACACCGTGGCAGATGCCTTAGCTACCCTCGCGTTAAACATTCCTAGTCGTCGACTTCCTTGGCATATTTATGCTATGTAAGTCACATTCCTTGGCAAACCTGCCAACCTCGATTATAGAATGCATGGAGCCTATGACTTGGGTGGAACACGTGGCCTCTGTCAGTGCTACGGATACCCAGGAGTGGTATGCCAACATTAAAACTTATCTATAGCATGGTGAACCCCTAGGTGGATTAACATATGCCCAGAGAGATGCAATCTGTAAGCGTGCCCGACAATACGTGCTCATGGGAAATGATGTCCTGTGTTGGCACTCCTACGATAGGATATTGCTAGCATGCGTGAGTGGCGAGCAAGCACAGAAGGTAGTTAATGAAATTCATGAAGGGCTGTGTGATGGACACATAGCAACCAGGGCTATGGATGCAAAAATCAGACACCTAGGGTACTACTAGCCCCACATGGAACATGACTACCTGTCGAAAGTCAAGACGTGCGACACATGCTAGAGATATGAAAATCTCATACAGGTAGCACCTGCAGACCTGCACCCAACAAAAATCACGTGGCCCTTCCAACAATGGGGACTAGACCTCATAAGGCCTATCATGCCTAAATCCTCTACAGGACATAGTTTCATTATCACTATCATTGAGTACTTCACCAAGTGGGTGGAAGCTATTCCCCTGAGGAAGATAACATCTTAGAAAATCTACCATTTTATCCTAGACAACATCGTAACAAGATTCGGGCTTCCAATGACTATTGTGACTGATAATGGGCCATAGTTTAGTAGTACAGAAACCCAGACTTTCTACAATAATTTAGGCATTCAGCAATCATTCTCCTCCCCCTATTATCCGTAGGTGAACGGGAGGCGAAGGCTACAAATAAGTCCATCATCAACTTGTTGAAGTGGATGCTCAACAACATCAAGAGGAGGTGGCACGAGCAAATCCTCCATGTTCTGTGGACCTACCAGACGAAATGTAGGACTGCCACAAGTAAGACCCCTTATAGCCTTTTTTATGGATCTGATGTTGTGTTGCCTCTTGAGTTGTAGGTACCATCACTCTGGATGATCCTATCCAACGTCATGAGTGAAGCAGGGAACAACGAGTTGTGGATCATCAACCTTGACTCAATAGAGGAGGAGCGCACGCAAACGCTGAGACGCATCGAGCACTACCAAAGCAAGTAGTAGCAGAAGCATCGTGTAGACCTACATCAATGACTAGTGCATAAGGGAGACCTTGTCCTCAAGGTCGTCCATGAGCATGTGAGCAAATTCTGACCCAACTGGGAAGGTCCTTATGTGGTCACTAGAGCCTTCGGAAATGGAGCCTTCAAGCTAGTAGACACGGACGACAACGAGTTTGCCAACTTGGTGAATCACTCGTACCTTAAGCCATACTACATCTGAAGCACAACGACAACCAGCACAGCCCACTACAATGTTAAACTGGAAACAATAGCAAGCAGTGTTCACTATGACGTTAAACTGGTGGCAAATGTCTGCTACGACGATAAACTGGCAACAACACCGAGAAGCATCTGCAATGACGTTAAACTAGCAACACCGAGCAATGTCCACAATGATGTTAAACTAGCGGCATCGAGCACTAGCCACCATGATGTAAAGCTGGCACAGCCCATTTGCTACGACGATAAACTGGCATGTGCGATCTGCTGGGACCTTAAACCAGCACAACGGTCCACTGGGATCTTAAACTAGCACATGGTCTACCAAGACCTTAAACTGGGTTCATGTCACATCCCCAGCATGCATCTATGTCAAGTACGCATCGAATGAGCATGCACGGTGCTGCTGTGTGGGTGTGACGTCGCAGCTCTAGAATGCAGTTCACGACGTAATGAGAACGCAGTCTGAAACACACACGACGCTGCCACCCTTGGCATCATGCTGACCCTCCGGAGATGTCGTATGACATTATACTGGCCCTTCGGACCTACCATCGCCATGGCCCACCGCCCTGACGGTAGTTCCTTGGCTAGTTCCTGTAGTTGGAGTTCCAACTAGTATTGTGGCCTAGCCATAATATTGTTACTCTCCAGCTCCCTGCCAGCGCATTGCCTTGCCTAATTTTTAGCTATGTGGTAGCTGATACCATAGTTGAACCGAGAATGCATGCCTTTGGTAGGGATTCCAGAGCATCTGCACTTACAACAACTCTTGGCACCTTAGAGGCCACCTCCTTCGCACTGGTGCTCTCAAGGCCACTGCTGGTCTTCCTGCTTTAGACACCGTGTACCAACATGGGTGTCCAAGAGCTTCAATAATTTTTGCAGCTAGCAATACCTTTGCCCTCGCCGGTTGAGGGTGCGTCTTGCTATAGTAGCAAATGCTACGACGTTGCGAAGTGAGTGCCTCGACTAGCTCAGCTACTTCATAGTGCAAATTCTAGGACGTGCGTAACACAACTCATCATATGGAAAGCATATGTAGGTAGGTCAAAACCCTTCACAGATGTAATGCAGCTCATCCTATGAAGGAAACACATGTCCTACAAGGGGTTGAACAACAACACCAGCCAAAGATGAAAACATGAACGAGCCCCTCATGAGCACTCCGATGAGGGGCTCTGCTAAAATATCATCTTTGCTCTTTGCCTTAACCTCTGCAAAATCAATGCAACACTCTCAAGCACAGCTAAGCAATGTCCCAGTAATCACCAAGTGGCAATGTTAGCATCACGCCTTCTGTGGTGTTTTGTTTTCTTTGTCAACGTCTATCGAACTCATTCTCTAGATGTTGACAAAGAGGGGCCAATGAATCACCCCAAAAAATTCAAAGTCATTCTCGCTTCACCAGGCCTTGCAATTTGCATAGCACCACGATAGTTCTTTAGGAGGAGAATGCTCTGAATGCAAGCTAGCCAATTCAAAAAAATTTCTACTTTAGGTGTAAACATGATCTATGGATCATCCCGCCTATCCACCTAAGTGGTTTGCCCAGCTGACAGCCTGCTTAGAAATAGTGCGCAAAGTTGACAGTAGCACTCAGGATGCATGAAACAATTTGGCAACTTTGCTAAGTCACAAATTCTACTATGCTTCGCTACGCCCTGCTATGTAGCATAGCAAGAATCAGGAAAATATTGTAGAACAAAGTGCCATGCTACGCTACGCTACGTAGCGTAGAAAGGAATGGCGATAGCTATACAACCAGTTCCCTTGCTCAACTTCAGGTCCTTCAACAATGTCCCTTTCCATCAGGAAGTGACGGGTTATGTTTGCTGCTATGCTATGCTGAGCTACATGACACAGCGAGGTGTAGCAATCCTGCAAAAGAGATAGAAGGCAGCTCAAAGGGGTAGAATCAGCAAGTGTACGAGTCTCGTAACACAGGAAGCAAAGTTTGCAAATCGGCAAAGTTTCTGCAACTAAGGCTGGTCGCTACGCTATGCTACACTACGTAGTGTAGCATAGCGTAGCAAGCATGCAACATACATGCAGTGGAATAAATGACAAGGTGTTACACTATGCCAAGCACGCTACACTACAAAGCACAGCAAGGCATGTGGGTGGTTGTGTGACATCAATGTACTTCACCTAATCGGACCATTAGCAGACGTCTCCAGACATTGACAACGTAATTACGGCGTGGCAGGCTCATTGTTATGGCATGGCAGACTCGCATTACAATAGTCATGCAAGTCTAATGGTCATGCATGGCACATGCAGCACGAGCAAGGAAACGTGGGCCGAAGACACGTGGCATCGAAAATGCCCCTTTCGCATGACCTTAGTCCTATAAATACCCCAACAACTAGCATTCCAAAGGTTAGGTTCAAAAAATCTTCTTGATTCTTCAACTTTTCCTCTCTCTGGCATTCAAGTTCTCTTCCTAGCACATTATAACATCAAGAATTGTAAGCTTTCTATTTGACACTGCAAACAGTTAGCATTTGTAATTGGCATTTTGTTCCATCCCCTTTCTACCACCTTGGTAGAATCCCTACATTGTCAGCACTTGAGTTCGTGTCCAAGCGAACAACCTATTTGGCTCGCATATCCTGGCTACTCTTGAGATCTCTGCACTCTGCCACGCTGTGCAACCAACTATATCCACCTCGACGGAGCAAACTTGTAGCTTTGGAGCGATGCATTTTTCTAACCACATTTTACTTTGTTTTTTTTGCTTTATTTCATTTTGCACTGTTCTTTCTGCTTTATTTACTTTCAAGCATTACTTCACATTTTCGTTCCTGTTTTCAAGACTACATGTTGCAAAAGGCTATATAGATGCCAATTAAGTCCCTTTCTAATCGACTAGACCGTTCAGGGCGCCCCGTATCCGCTAACACCTAGCACAGTCCTCTCGCAAGTATGGGGTTGAAACTGTCACACCTGTCGATCCCTCAGTGTTTTCCAGCCATCAAAATTTTTGATCGCTATAGGAGAGTGTTGAAAAACATCAACAAGACCAAAATCTCAACTTAACAAAGGTCCATAATCACAAAAGGGAGAAATCAACCTATCACAAGGAGGAAGAATCATCTTTGCCAGTACAAAAATTATTGGATGAAGTCAAGGCAAAGATTAATAAGATGTTGGAATGGACGTATAAAAAGTGTGGAGAATATATCGATATTATTAGAGATAGAGTTTTGACAACCCAAGAAACAGGACAAAATATCATTAGACAATCGAAGAGAAGGAGTGAAGAAAATAAGAGCACAGCTGCCAATCATACATATGAATGCAACATATGCATGTATGATCACCCTAAGGGCCAATGCCCATTTTTGTCACATTTATATGAGCATTGGGGAAACATGTTACATCCAAAGTTCATACAGAGATACTATGTTCAATCACAGTGGAAATAATCCCAGTCGTGGGGGAAGCCATCCCTAAACTGGAGACACCCTTCATATCATCCGAATCCAAACGGTTACCTAGGTCAACATTCTATTTCTCCAACTGGGCCAACATAATCTATCTCACCGCATTACCATTCTTCTCAATACTATCAACCCATGTCCTCAACACAACCACCACCTTGTGCATCTTACACTTCTCCTAATTTTCGACATTCTCATCCTTTCCCTCCTTCTACATCGCCACCAACTGTTCCTAAGGTGTTTGCACCACAGCAACAACCCATGAATGCTACTTATGCTACTACTACCAACAGTAGTGAGAGGCCTCCTGAACATCAAAAGTATCCCTTATTTAAACATGATTGTAAGAAGGGATAACACAATTCTGAGGCCACTACATCCTCCAACTCAGCACAAGTACAACACTTTGGTGCACCCTTATCTTCGAACCCAACGCCTCATGTTACTTCATCAAGGCCACCAATCAACTCTCCAACAACCATACGACCCAATGAACACAGTCATGGAAGGCAACGTCCCGATCCTTGCATATCATCTAACGGTCCCAAATATCATAGTGGGTCAACTCTTTATCTGGGAACCACATCTCATAAATTGACCCACTATGCTTACTATAACCAAGTGTGTGAACCCTGATGGGGTAAGTATGACTAGGTCCTAATATTTTCAACATGCAAGGATCCTCATCTTCCATTTATTAATCCGTGCCATCCTCAACCATTTAGTTATGGGGGATATCCCCCATTTTAATAGCAAGCAGGATTAATAAATACTTTTCACTTTCTTTAATTTTACAACTTTTTGTTTTTTAGTTTTTCAATTTTCAATTTCTTGTTTTCTCATTCTGTCTTTTTATCTTTTTCCACTTTTGTAAGTAATCTCATCTACAAATAAAACATTCATATGGCTCGGTGGTTAAGGTGTGTTCTATGTTATCAAGTCTCAAGTGATCAATTATTTGGATAGTAAGCCCATTACACCCACTCATCCATTCTACAAATAAGAGGTTTTGTTCGAGGGTACAGTGATATTCTTGACATTTCTTGAAACTTAAAATTAACTTTGTGTTCATTATACCCAGAATGAAGAAGGATGGAGGAAGAGGGAATGATTAGGGTGTGACATCAAGGGGACTTGCAGATTCTCTTTGGTGACATCTGTGAGAGTTATCATGCAACGTGGTTGTACTAAGATCCTTGTAGATCTAATGAAAAATGGAAGTAAGAGTAATCAAAAGGCACTCAAAAATCCAATGCTATCCTAGGGGGTCCCATTGGAAAGACATGCACCCATGCCTGAAGGTTGGAGGCTTCTCTGGATTCAACATTCAAAAAAAGAGAAAAGAAAAAAAAAAGAAAGAGAAAAAAAAAGAAGTGCCATTAAACAAAAATCACTCCTCCCTTGAACAAAACGCCAAGTGATCATACACCTTGTTGTTATGGTACTCTCATAGTTGCTCATCATGGGATGAAACAATGTGATGTCACTGATTAGAGGAATGGACTTGGTCCTGATCTTGGAACAACAGGTTAATGACACGTTAATCATGCTTTTCACACAGGATTCATTGTGCCCTAAATTAATTATCTCATGTACCAATCTCTCCAATCCCTTCTCTAGTTCATCTCATCTCACTGTTTGTGTAATTGTTTCTTGTGTCTCATATAGCATAAAATTCTGACCTCATTCCAGTGATATTTACATGTGTGTGTTTTGTGAAATTAGTGTGGATTACATTTAACCCTTCTAGTGCCCACGGACACTTTAAGTGTGGTTACACAAGGGCATTATAGGTTGAAACCTGCTTTGGGGAGGACCTACTTGTGTAATATTTTGTAATCTTTACTTATGACATAGCTCACACCCACCATTTCTTACCCTCAGCCTATTTTTCATAACCTTCTTTCCCTATTATTATTATCCCTCTGAATCAATGTTCCTATGTACCATCACATAACCTTTTTCTCTACCACCCAAGGTTTCATTGATCAATTACACCATACCTAATTATTCGTGCCTTATAAAAAAATTAATTTACCCTAGAACCTTTTAACATGTGTCATATGTCCTTAATTTCCACTTTTAATTCCAAACCAACCTTAAAAATTTTGTTTTTTCCCCCAAGCCTAAACATCGTGAGGCTGTGATATTGCATACGTAATGTATTATATGCGATATCGTGTCCCGTTAACCTATAAATAAGTGACCCCCCCCCCCCCCCCCCCCCCCCCCCCNNNNACCATTCACGTGGGGGAGTTTTTTGAATTTTTCTCTACTAATTGTGAGTGTGACACACTTTCTTTCCTACCTATATCTCGCTTGTTGGTACTCTGAATTTAATTCCATCTAAACCTACTTGAACTTGGAGTGTTCATCTTAGTCGTGGGGGAGGGACACCTGCCGAATAGTGCCTAACTTTTTTGGAATTTATCATCGCCCAAAGGCCATTATCAAGGGTAATTAGCTATAACATTTGGAATAATTGTGCCAAAAAATAATTTTATCCCTAGGTATACCAGGAAAATAAAATTGAAAAACCACCTAAGTAAAAAGGACCCACTACTATAATCTTTTAGGAAACATCACAGAGAGATTAAAAAAATTAATTAATTAAGGAAAGTAGTAAGGTATAACCTAACTTTGGTAACAACCTTACTAACGCTTGGTTCCATGTGATTGCAGATGGCCCTGAAATGTAGATAACAAGGAAGTCCTGCTCAAGGTGGAAGCAAACGACCTAGGAGAGGAAGAAGATAAGATCCTATCGGACAACATGCAGAATAGGAGGCAAAATCATTTAGTATTCATAAAGAAGACCCTATTTCTATGTAATCCAGGCAAGCAGAAGGAGGAGCTGCTACAGTGCCTGAACAAGGACAACATCTCACGTTGCCTCAGGATTGTGTTCAGGCTATCCACGAAAAGTCCACATTCGCTACAGTTATTGTGGAACTAAAATTTGCATCTTTTGTAGAATTTTCTCTTGAGGCTATTAGGGACCAACACACAGGGTCCTTGTTATGGCCTGTCCTCTCTGAAAGCGGTGCCTGGTACTTAGGGTAAACATACAAATTTTGGCACAACAAAGAAGAAGGCACCACAGTTAACATTTGTGGTGTGACAGTTGATTTCTCTGTGTAGGCCATTTCAAAAGTATTAAACCTTCCAAATACAGGGCCAAAAGTTGCTCAGTTATCCACCCGTTTAGACCCCGATGTGTGACGGGTTTGGTTGGAAAGGGCATATGGCAAAGAAGATAAGAAATTTGGAGAGTTGACAATGGAAGAAAGGGTTTACTTAAAAATTGGAACTTATCACCTCTTCCCCATAAAGGGCCTAAAAAGAATCTCAATGTACATAGTAAGGGGATGTGCAGTGTTGATGGAAAAGGTTGATGCTAAGCTACCTCATCTATACTATACAGAGATCCTAAGGTGGTTTGAGGAACGAAAGACAGGGAAGATGGCATTGCCCTTCCCTTGCCTTATCAGGAAGCTATGTCGACATGCTGGGATCAGAGGATATACTAATGATGTCCTTTGAAAAGCCCAGAATTCTTCATATGCTAAATTATTAAAAACACCAGTTGCGAGGAAAATCACTGGTGAGATGTTGGAACTGGAACAAGAAGAAGAACAGATGGCTGAACCAACTACAACTCGACTTATAGGACCTAGCCAATTTTAAAGTATGGGACCCGGACAACAATAGGAAGTAGGGCCTAGCATAGGCCAAGAGCAACCACTGCCACCGCAAGATTACAGACCATCGATGAGCCATCTCAGGGCCATCGCTAAGATGGTCAGTTAGGGAAGTTGTGATGATGCAAATCTCTTCCGTGTCATTGATGATGTCATATAGCCAAAAGATTATTTGGATTGTACAAAGGGCAAAGTGTCTATTCATACAGGAGGAGGGGAAAGTATTTAGTCACAACAGATCTCAGGAAACGTGGCATCTTTCCAAGTGCAATTAGAAACTGGTGAAGGGGCCACTGTGGTGGTCATGCAACACTAGGATGCTGCAGGAGCTGCAGAAGTGGTTGCAGACCACATCAAGGAATCATTCAATGTACCTATTATGCCACCGACAGATCTCATAGGAGCACAGGATGCTCAAACTTTGGCCGAAACCTCAATGACTCCTTCAGAACATGAGGATGCACTTGATCGATTGCTATAAATAGGATAAGTAATGACGTCCCTATTTGACATCCTCTAGGATGTTACGGTAATTTAGTTAGAGCTCATTTCCACGAAGGGGAAGCTGGTTTTAACAGAAGTGATGGTCAAGCATGCTGAGGAAGAGCTACAAAAATTGCAAGAAAAGCTCATGACCCTATAAGAAACACATCGGGATCCATTACAATTTTTTCTCATAGACCAGCTAGACAGTTTTAGAATTGAGCAACTAACCAAGCTATTAATGGAGAATGAGAAGGTTGTAGAGGAAAAAGAGAAGGCTATTTGGGATGTCTCTGTAGCACACGCGCAAACTCATGTGCATCTCAAAGCACTTGATGCCTTACAAGAAGAAAATAAGCAGGTTGTTGCTAACAACCTTTGGTTGACCACTATGGAGAAGCAAAAGAATGTTCTTGAGGAACACTTCCATCAATTATGAGAACAGTTCATCTGGGTCAACCAAGACATGAGCCGCTTAGCCAGAGAGAACCAAACCCTCTCAATGGAGGATGTACGGGCTATCCATCAAAATATAGCTATTGAAATATGCACGTGAAAAAATGAGGCTAAACGACATGAAAAGCTAAAGGAGCACTTTCGAGACCAGGTAGGGATGTACAAAAAGATCCTTGAGAAGGAGATCCATATGGCCAAGGCCCACATCAACACTATTAGTGCTCAACACACTAACTAGTAGGCCATATTGGACACATATGCCTTAGCCCACCAAGCGGAAGTCAAGAATTGGGACTTGCAGATTTAGGATCTGAAAGAATACATGGAGTTGAAAAACCTTCGGTATGCCAACCTTGTCATGAAGGCACTCGAGGATAGAGCTCGAGAAATAGGTAGCTACCACCTACATCAAATATGAGATAGAAGTTGCAAAATGCAAAAAGATATTGCAAAAATTAGAGATTGCAACTTCTAAACTTGAGGCAGTGAAGGCAAGCTACCAAGATCAGAAAGGTGTCGTAACAGATTTTGCTAGATGGCTTGCAGACTTTCAAGAATATAGAGATAAAGCCAGAGCCTACGAGGAGGAATGACAGGTATTTGAGACTTGGTATGTTAAGGCAAATCAAATGTTTCCGCAACAACCTTGCCCATGGAAGGTGCCGACTCCATCAAACATTGGAACATTAGCATGGACGGCACAAGATCCCTGGACCGAAGAGGAGAAACTCCAGGCCATACTTCAATACCATCAAGCTCAAAGACCTAGAGCACATGACAAGGGGAAAGCACCTATGGAGGAGCCACTAGCACCAGGAACTACATGAGTTCCACCAATTTTGTATCAGTAGCACATTCTTTGTGTTGTGTCTCCATTTTTTTTCTTCCACACTACGGCATAAACCCATTTTCACCATCCAATAATCCCATACCTATCCACTATGTAATCATTGTAACTCGAGGATGAGTTTTCATTCAGTCATGGGGGTATGATGAGTCATGTTTTTGGTTGGCCACAATATCATGTACATGATATCGCATGCCTGGCTACGATCTCGCGTACACGATATTGCAGCCTATCTCCTCATATATAAATAAGAGGTAGACAGTTCCATCAATTAATCCATTAGTCATCAGTCAGTAAGTTAGTTCTTAGTTTAAGTATTTAATTTCTTTCTCTCCCTTTTCCTCTCAGTGTATGCCCACAGTGTGGTGATTGTAATTGTACAACATCCTTATTCGATTGTGACATAGTTGGACATGCACATGACCAACAATAAATATTGAGATTACTTCATCATTGTAGCATTCACTTAGATTAATTATTTAATTAATTATTATTTACTACTTTCCTAGTGTTGGCACATTTTGGCCATTTCATGGAACAGAGATATGAGATGATTGAAACCTTCAAAATATTTCATTAGAACTATTGAAATGGCAAGATGAAGGTTGGAACTTTTACATGCCCATCTCTTTTTTGGATATTCCAGAGGTCTGTCTAACTCTCATTTGGAACATGCTGTGAGGTGTATTAGGTATACTAGAGTATTTTCCTCAAAGCGACATCATTGGTTGTCTACATCATCAACTAAAGCATTCCTTGCATGGAGCCCTTAAGGAGGAAAGGCATGCATATCAGGGAGACCATAACATTATTGGTGGAAATAATGATGCACATATGGAAGACAGTGAATAGAATATTGCAAGAGATAATGTGCCAATGGTGAATGAATTGATAAAAAAGGAATATTTTCAGGAATTGATCATTTGGATACTGGTAAAGAATGAGCAAGAGCTATCCTTAGGGAAAGGTGGTAGAAAAATAGTGTTTCAAGCTGCTGATATTTGTTGAAGGTATCTACACTTTGCCTAAAATAATTTGGAAAGAATTTCAAAAGAAATACGAATTTATCAAAGTTTGGGCAATATGTTGATCAGTAAGCTATTGAAGGAAATAGAGGGCAGTGGCCCTCAAACAGGGATGCATGGCCAGCAGGGCCAGGGCAGCCCTTGCATGACCTATGTAGCATGTAAACTCATGGAATGATGCACCCTCAAGGCCACGAAACACCAAACAAACAGTTTCAGGGAGAATCACCTAGAAGGTTCCAAACAAAGACACCTTATCATAACCAGAGTTATTTTTTCCATGACCAGCAGCCGAACGGAAATGATGACAACCATTAATCTCCATACCACGCAGCGTTGACCACCGTGAAATCAAACGGTGCCGCTAAGACATGAAACTCTGCCAACCAGCGATGCATCCCAACGTTACCAAACTGAGAAAAAGAAAAAATATATGAAGAGCTTGAATCTATCTAGGGCACTACTTCTGATTTAGCACAGTAGGGCAGAGAGGTGCAAAGCTATGCAGGAGATGAAGGAGGATGAGGAAGAAGAAAAGAAATCATGTATCTGTATAATCTGATGTTGCAGCAGGCCACAAGCGTGGTTTGCGCAACATATGGAAGCTTCATGGGCGGTAAGTTGTAGGAGAGTTGCTGGCCGTACCTGGGCTCAAATTCAAGGGTGTTATCGATTTGGTATCCTCCAACAATTACTTAATAACGACAGCATCGAATATCAGTTGCCGAATGAAGACCTTGACGCTCTCATATCAGTCACCACTAATGAAGACCTTGACAACATGATGGAGGAATACGATCGCCTTCAACAACAACATCATTAGCAAAACCCTACACAGATGTAGGCACAGGTTCAGGTTCAATCTCAGAATCAAGCTCAGGCTCAAGCTCCATCGATCCTGCCTCTGAAACAATCAAGGTTACGTATCTTCTCGTTTTCTGCAAAATCATCTTGCAATGAGTGCTCAAGTACGTGTTCCAGTCTGGGGCCATTTCTGGATTCTTCTAAGAAAGAGGGTTGGAACGCCGACGCTGTTGGTCCCAAGGTTGGGCCGCAGGAGTTCCAGGAGGGCATCATGATCAAGGTGAATTATGTTTCTTGTTAGAGCCTGAGACTAAGTTCAGAAATCAACGCAGGAAAATGGAACAGACGCCAGCAGAATCAGTGCAAAAAAACGGAATGAGCAACGACATTAAGAGCATCGATGCTGGACGATCCACAAAATGCCCTAGAATTTTTTACAGGAATCCCTTGTTTCAAACGCAGCATAGCATGTCATGGGATTCTTATGATGAAGCTTTTGAAGGCAGGGATTATGTTCCAGGCGAAGATTATTAGGATTTCAATTAAATCTTGTGCTGATGCTG
>MNCI01021662.1:163201-202458 GCA_015680685.1 Gnetum montanum
CCTAGTTAATCCCTTCTCACCCTTAAACTCCCATTAACATGGAATGAGTACGACTTGATTACGAGCATTTAAGTGTCATTACTTGGTAACCTAGTAGCGTACCTAGGATCTGCGCTTGGTAATCCCAGTGGTAGTCATGCACGAAGTCCAAGATGTGTATGGATAATCAAGGAATGGATGCTAATCGCACTTAGGCTAGTTTAGATTCTCTCTTACCCTTTCTCTCTTAGTGTAGTTAATATTACTTTTCATTATTCTCAGGAGTAGCATTAGGTTAGAAACCACATCATACACCTCACTCTGGACTAAACCATATGTGACAAAGCTAATACTAGTCTAGGTGGGAAGATAGCAAACTGCGACCTAAGGCTAACTATCTAGATGCTAGAACTAGTTCGTTTGTGGAGTTTGATGAGATCGTGCATGTAACGCTTGTATTCGTATGGTTGAGTTTAGGGGTACCTCACAACTCATCACATGTTGAATGTCCTAATTGAATTCTATAGTTCTTGGTAGTCGTTGATTCTTCTAGCCAGGTTATTAACTATTGATCTTTGATCAATGAATCTTACCTTGAGAACTTCGAGTTTAGTGTTTGTAGTTTTAAGCTTTTGGTTGGTCTCCTTGTGATGCTTGAACTCTACCTCGTACAATGAGTATGAGCTAGCCATATTCTTTTCTATCTCTAATCATGGCTATCCTATAGTCAGCATTGCCAGGTTTGCATATTTGAGATTGGCATTGCCAGGTTTGCATATTTGAGATTGGCTATCCATCTATTTAGTCATCTCTTATATTTGAAACTCCATCAATGATAGGTTTCCACACTTCTTTTCCTTGCTGAAGTTGTCAAAGGGTCTCATGGAATTTTTCCTTAGCCATCTGGATGTGTCCTTCATTAACTTCTTTCTGTAGGCCAACCTAATCTTTGTAGTGAATCTTGACTCTCTCAAATTTGAGAGCCTCATTCTTCCAGGAGGAAATATTGATAACACATTTTTGATGTAAGACACAAACTTTCTCCATAAAGAGATCTATATTCTTTGTTGCCAAATTCCTAATCTTAGTGTTCACCTTGGTTAGCTGCTCTTGCTATTGATAAATGAATTCTTGCATTTGCTATTTCTACACATCAACATTCCATAGGCCATGATTCTCTGCAGTTAGCATCTCATTCTCTAGGCATGTATGGACCAAGTCCTTTTGAACTAAATATGTCTTGGTCTCAGCCATGGACTAGTCAAAGATAGCCATCACCATCCCTTCCTCAACCTATTTAAGTCTATCCTGAAGCTAGTGAAAAGCTTCATCTCTTGTCAGTGCAGGGTTGAGAAGTGTAGGATCAACAAGACAATCTCTTAGTTCGGAAACTTCTGTAGACAAGCGTTGGTTTTGTGCTTGAGCATTTTTGAGTTGTCTTTCTAAAATGATGCACTTACCTTTTGCTTTAAGCAGCTCCGACTAGGTTGCAGTGATATTATTCAAAAAATCAAAGATATCCAAAATCAGTTACCCGATTCCCACCAGTCGATCTAGCAACTCTTCATGCTAGGCTATAGTCAATCTTGTGCTAATAGTTCCTATAGACATCTGCACATCTTTGAGTGTAGAAACATTTGGTATAGGCATCGTAGGTGCATTCAAAGCTTCAATGATTTTGTTAGCAACCACTTCTACTATTGTCTCCTACCCTTGACACTGCATCACTAATACAGTTGCCCCTTCACCCTCCTCCAAGCCCACCAAAAAGGTAGTGACATCCCCAAAGATTTCTAGAAATTGCTATTGTTGTGAGAGAGACATCATTATCTCTCAAGCATTAGGATTTAACCTTGTAGGTAGCTACGTTCTTTGGGCAAAGAATATTGGCCCACCTCTCTATATTTAGCTTATTGTTTAAGCCACTTCATTAAGGTGGCTCATTATAGGATGATATATAGATGGATCACCACCACTAGATCTTGCTTACTACTCTCGCTCACACAAGAGTTGCTCTCAGATTTCTTGCAAATGTTAAATGGCTGCATGAGCCTCTAGCATTGTTTCCTAAGTGGATGGTGGAGGTGGCAGCTGGTACTCCTCTTTTTTTGATATAGTAGTGGGCGTATCCTTCATCATTTCAGACCAAGAAACGATGTGAATATGTGTAAGTATGTGATGAGACACAATATCGCATGGGCTGCGATATCGTGTCATCCCCTACGATATCGCATACACGATATCATAGTCCATTGCCAAGTCTATAAATAATTGGCGGCTCTCCCTTGTTTTCTCATCCTGGGCTAGAAGTAAGGAAACTCTGGTAGATTGATCACTCCAGAGATAGAATATTTTCCATTTGCCCATAGTAGGAGTTCTAAAGTGAACAGATCTTTATTCAAGCAACATTGTACCTGAACACAAGTTGTGTACGGAAATAAAGGCGAACTTCCTGGATAAACCTTGCAGTGCATGGAATAGGATTTTATTTATTGCTTTCTCTCTCACCCTTAAACTCCTAGAACATGGAATGAGTATGACTTGATTACGAGCATCTCAGTGTGACTACTTGGTAACCGAGTGGCATATCCAAGATCTGCGCTTGGTAATCCCAGTGGTAGTCATGCACCAAGATGTGTACGGATAGTCAAGGAATTGGCCACTCATCACACTTAAGCTAGATTAGATTCTCTCAACCCTTTCCTCCTAGTTAAGTGCCTCAGTATGACCACTTCGAGCATGTGCATTATGCGTGGTAATCCCAATGACAATTAGCATTTGGTAGCCACGGTTGCATCGGTTCAGGGTGTGTACAGTAAGTGGGAATGGATGCTGACGCTAGGTAATTTAGACTTAGTCATTAGTTAGAATTAGTAATTAGTATCTCAACCCTTCAACTCAATAGCATAGGAGAAAAACATAAAAATATATAAAAATCATATACCTTGGACTTACTTAACCATACACCGTGAAAACTACAAGTAAGTCTGGGAACCTTAAGTGTTCCATGAGGCGTGTAGGCATTTAGTCTGCAGAGTTCAACCAGATCGCGTGTGCTATGCTCGTATTCATATGGTTGAGTGTAGGGGTACCTCGTCACTCATCAGTATGTCATTAGCATAGCAGACTATCCATACCATCTTGCAAAGTTTTTTGATTAGGCATGGAAATGACAAGAGTTTTCTTCCATGTTCATTCTCATTAAAAGACTTCTCTATCTCTAAATAGATCAACTATAGAAGGTTAACCAAGAGTTTTTCACTTAGAGCGACATAGGCATGACAGGAGAAGGTTGTCACCTTATTGAATTGAGGTGGTAGATTACTATATTGAAGTATATACGCTCCGCTGATGTGAGTGTGCCAAACTCCTTATGATCAATCCCATAACACTGCTAGGTCCACTCCCTTTTTGCCTCAAGGTCTACTTGCATTGAGATTTCTGCCAAGTGGATGCTAGAATCATGTAGGCCAAAAGCCTGCGCAATCGCTTCTATCGAGTAAGACATCTAGATATCCTTAATTCTCATAATGGATTTTGCCTTTTTACTATTCCAAAAGAGATATGTCTCTCCCATGTACCATTTCCCATTAGTAATGATGATTAGCCACATGGGAAAGCTTTGCAAATATGTCTTGACTTCTAGTGGAGCATGTTCCAAGAATGGTTTGAAGTTCAATTCTTGGAGAACTAAGCACTGGACATCATGAGGCTTGATTGTGTCTAGGCAAGCTTGTGTTAGTGTGACCTCAAGTCTTGGTACGAGCTTTGGTGTCTCTCCTCTTTGAGAATGTTCAGTTAGCCTCTTCTTCAAGAATTTGTTAAACAAATTCCACTTTGGGCTCCTCCTGAAGAGGTCATATTACATGAGTTTCTATTGCCTACTCTTGAGCTTGTTCTTCCTAGCCCTTTCCAGTTCTAGGTCGTTTGTCTTTTGGTTGTGATGATCCTCCTTCCTACAGGTGTTTTGATCTAAGTGCCATCTATAATCACAACATGACCAAGGATTAGCACTTATTGTGTAACTTTGAAACATTGGGAATACCTTATCTCTTAGGTTTGTTACACTTGGCTAAGTTGTGATTATGGCTTGGTTGATTATGTTAATAATATTTTATTATTATTTTAATATTAATAAATAATTTTAGGTTTACCAAAGTTTTTTGGAAAGGTTAAACTCTTAAAAATTGATGGTTTAATATTATTTTATTCATTAACCCTTTGGGAGAGTTAGAATAAGTTTGAAAATGTTTTGTCAAAAACTTTAAGGTTTGTGACCCCCACAACTAAGAGCTTACCTCTGGTAGCTACAGGATTGAAGAACAAAGTGATTTGGACAAATGGTGTGAAAGGTATGGACTCTGAAAAATTGTAAAAACTCCCCTCTTGTTTTGAAGGAAATGACAAAAAATTTCAAAGTGTTGGATGGTATTTATAGAATTTTTGGCCTACATCAACAAGGCCTAGTCGATGAGGCCGAATTGATGCTGTTAACCAAGTTAACTAAGCTTAGTTGACGTAGTTGTTGACCACCATTGACTTGTGAAATTTTGAGAAATATACAGAGTTTTTAAAAGAAATTGTGTCAAATGAAAGCCCAAAAAGCCAAGAACATGATGAAATTAGTAAAAGAGGATTTCGAGATTCAAAAAAATTGAGAAATGATGTGAGAACGAGATTTCATGAACAAAATGCCTTAAGGAGCACACAATTGGATGCACAATGGGGTACATGAAAGATTTTGTTGCGACAATGTCTAAGGATAAGGAACTTACCTAACCAAACCATGAGATATGTAAGAAGGTCCTCCCCATAGCGCACATGCCCTTTTTGCCCTTGCATAACCTCAACGAAGGAGTTTGTGAGCCCAATAGTTAATTAATGATTACAAAACGTTAAGGACCAACTCGGAAAACTATTTAGGAATTTCAACACATCAAACTAAGATAGGAAACAAAAATATGAAAACCAACAGTGAGGTGAGTTATGGAGAGCACATATAGATGAGATAGAGAATGAAATGGATGTCTCAATCATGGTTACATGAAATCCCCTATGAGTTTTGTGGTTAAATGACCCGATAAAGTCCAACCTTAGTCTAGACCAAAACCATCTAGTTTCAGTGACTTTGCATCACCACTCTAGAATCGATCCACTCCCTTGAGACACAAGAATGCTTCCACAAACAACCACTGTTCCTTATTGAAGAAGAAAAGAGAAGCAAGAAGTGACAAAGGACCTTAATTAGAGAGAACCTTTAGGCATGAGTAACATATTTATAGTCCCATAACTAGTGCTTGTAGCTTGTTTATTTTATGTTATAGAGTTGCATCAAAGAGATTTTGATGAACAAAGAAAAATTGTGTTATATAGAGAGAGAAAAGGTAGGATTGGAGGTAGTTATGGTAATTTGAAGTTTGAAATTAGCATAAGAAATAAAAATAGAAAGAAACAAAGTACCAAATTAGAAATTTCCATTTTGCTATTAGTAATTGACATAAGAAACCAAGAAACTAAATTAGAATTTTCCTATGTATAAAGAATTTACTACATTTTACCTATGGTTAGAAGAACCAAATTAAAAGTTTCTATTTCATAGTTTAGAAATTAGTGAATTAAAACCTAGATACAATCAAAGATGCATATAGAAGTTTAAAACCTAGTGATACTAAGTAGAATTAATCTCCTATTATTTTTGTTTTAATATAGCTAGTTTTAATACTTTGATTTGAACTTTATTTGGAATTAGGCTAGTTTTAACATAATGACTTATGATGTGTGTATCACTATGTGTTTTGCATATATAGTGTTAATGTTAATGTTATTATCCAAATAAGTGAACTAATACATGATGCTTATCTTTAAAATTATATTAACCATATTGTATGTCAAAACCATGATGGTTCAAAGTATTCAACCAAAATATTGAAGGCCATAACTACAATAAAGTCTTTGTTTGGTTTGAGATTTAAACCTAACTTAAAAATATAAAAATGAAGCTAAAAATATCCTATAATGGTAAACACTCTTCCCTGTGCGCAACACTTTATGCACCTTGGTATTATTTTTGAATTCAACTGGCTGCACATTCAAATAGGTACAAGGCGCTTAACTTTAAAATTATCCCATTTTCGCTGATGCAAGTAAATATCCATTGGTCATTGCCTATAGCTTGGAGAATGGTAACTTTTCAATTTTCGATTACTTGTAATTTGATTACAGGCATTCATGCCCCGTGAAGCAATTGACATTGCTGAATTGAAAGCACTGAGTAATAAAGTAAGCAAATCAGCTTTGGATTACCACTAGAACTGCCAAAAATTTCAGGGCAACCAGCAGACAGACAAAAAAGGAATCGTAATTTATATGCTATAACTTTTTTAGCATACAATTCATCCTTCTGCAAAATTTCATGCTTTATGCCCTTTGTTTTCAAGATGTTATATAATTAGCTCGTTGCTTAAAAATCATCGAAAACGAAAAGCTGCCAAATGGATGGCCTTTAGCGCGTTTTTAACTTTCTAAAAACCCATTTTTTAAAGAAAAATTAATGTCACTGCATCAACGTTCACATCACCCCTTTAAATTCACGGAATATAGGCGAAATGAGATGGACATGGCGAATTCTTACCATCCACGCATAGATAAACCAATACAGAAAAATACGAGGCCTAAGAATTAAAAACTAAACTATATACAACAACTAGAATAGATTTTTTTTAATCAACCACCTTCTAGATATGGGAAAAGAATTGAATCGCACCTATCATGAATATCAAAACGAAGGTTGAACAAGAAACATGTGCTTATGAAGACATCTTAAACTACCGCGTAGACAAGTTTCACAGAAAGCATACAGTAAAGTGACCTTGCAGAAGCAGCCGTCAAGATTAGCAAATAGTACACTAAACCCGCTCTAAATTTTACCTTGAGGGAGAAGAAGTTCGCAAAGTTCCGGGGGAGTTACCGTTACTTAAGAAAGTGAATTATCACATAGCAATAAATGCACTTTAATAAGATATTTGGTTTAGGATATAAGATTGTCTATATTTTCGTCATACATTTTGCCGAGTCAAAATGCATGCATCATTGCTGGTGTTTGACATAGACATATCAAAGGTAAGAAATTTTGAAATAATTTATAAATGTGGAAAAAAGAATATCACTAATTTCAATGGACAATTGACAATGTTTTGATTTCATCAGCATAATGCCTATCAGCCGTAACTCCATTCTGTTTCTTGAAGACAAGTTGGTAGAACACAGAACCATCATTATTGGAATACTACGCAGAAGACATAAAAAGGGCCTAAAATTTCACACAACATTCGTCCATTACTGTGATCTTTTGCATTGACAAGGAAATGAAGATTTCAATCAGTTGTCTTAGTTCCATGGTGATTCCAGTATCTAAGAAAGCAGTTATCCTCTGCATGATTTAGGCAGTGCAAATTACATTTACCACTGTTAAATCTGCCCAGGCTTAACTTATTTAAACTCACTTGACATAATACCAACATTACAGTATGAAATGAACATTTAAAACTCCTACTTCGTCCTTGTGCCATTCTTATGGTTAAGTTCACAAAATTGACACTAATAATTCAAAATGATAGCCTTTGTGGTTTAAAATGATTTTTGAAATTAAAAGTAAAAGCATATTAACATTAATGCCAATGCAGATGTTGAATTAAAAACCTTATAAAACATCCTGTGTCGTGGCTGATTTCTCTCATAACCATAGTTCATTCTTGGAAGGAACTACAATCTTGCTTTTTACAGATTGAAGTTAAACGGGTAAACAATTTCAAACATCAAATTGGGAATCCACTTCTCAGAAATAATGGAAACTGAAATAAAATATTTTATAACAACATAGAACCAAAGGATCTATTAGACAGCCAATACATTCAAGTTATGAAAACAAATACAAACTTAAAAAAATTGCTAAGTGTCACTAGATGCAACCAAAATAAATCATATAAAGTTTTTGCAGCAATATTGAATTTTTGCATCATATGCTTAATCATATGATAACATAAGGCAAATAAAAAAAAACATGTTGTTCATCGTTAAGGGTTCCACACCCACATTACTTACATGTGTACTCTTCTTTTAATAGGTAAATCTATGTTTCACTCTATATCCACTCTCTATCTATAGTCAATGTAAACTTAAACAATTACTATCTTTAGACAATGTGAACTTAAACAAAGGTTGCAATAGCAAAACTTAATTACCTCTTAATATGGTCTAAGTAGAAATTTTATTTCCTTCTATATTTAATCATAACCTTGCCAAAACCAATTGTTTAACCAACTTCCAAATGTGTTTAAGACACTTTGAAACTTCAAAGTCTTCTACCATTGTTTGAATACTAGGTGAAAAGCAATAAAGGCCTTAAAAATGACAAGATCACTTGTTTAAAAAACATTTTAACAATTTCTTTGTGTGTTGCCTTACAAATAACAAGATTCGATTATTTGTCTCTCAACTAGAGTTCACCTATAACTCAGGCATTTTGACACCTATATGAAAAATCAATCAATAAGTTCCATCTTTGAATGAAGCTCTTAGTAAAGCATTATTTCACTTCACTAAAGGTAACATAAACAATCATCCTTCTACAAATAATGTATGTAATAAAAAATCTTTCAAACCATTACAAAAATTAACATAGCTTTGGAAATACAAGGAATTTGTCAAGATAAAAATTATTTTATAAACAACTCAACTATCGGTTATTGACATTGATAATCATTGCAAAAGAAATGTGGGCACAATTACTATAGCAACTGTAGATGAAAATTGATAACAAAAATGATATCCTAAATGATAATGAATCTAGTATGCTTCAAAAAGTCTTGCAAAAAAACACAATATGCAAATTGTATATGATACAATAATTATTATCTTCTTGCTATATATTGTTATCTCCCTACTATACATGGAAGCTAGTTATCTCCCATTTGTGTTCGAATTGCTAACAATTTGTTGTCAAGATGCTAAGTATGTAATAATTGCTACAATAAAACATTCACCTATAGTGTCACATAATGATAATTGTTATATTTTTTATATGTATAAAAGATTTTTCTCTCTCCACAATGTTTCTGGGTATGGAGGGGGCATTGTGGTCTAGACTCAAAGTGATTTGACTTAAGTATACACTAAGACATATAGCCAACATTTAGAAAGATGTAAAATAAAGGCCAATTAACAAGCAAAAACCTATAGTCTTTTCAAATGGCGACACTAAACTTGAACATACACCTTCTGATGAACCATGATATCGGGGCCGCGATATTGGGTCCTCAATATTGGAGCTTGCCATGCGATGTTGGATACCTTATATCACATCCTGTCTCATTGCCTATAAATAAGAGGCTGGCGCACTTGGTTTAGAGAGTTAAATTTTAGTCTCTTACCCAAACTCTTGCCTTTTCTCCCTCTCAAAGTTAGAATTATTTCTACATGCCTGTAGTAGGAGTCATAAAGTGAATGAATTTTTATTTGAGCATACCTTGTGTATGACAATAAAGACAAACTTTGTGATAAACCTTGCAGCATTCAAAATAGATTAATTAATGTTATTTTTAGTTATTTAATGCTTTCCTTAGTTAATTAATGTTCTCTCTCTCTCTCTCCCTACAACTCTCCTAAGTAAGCACACTCAGTACGATCACTTCGAGTATGCATGTAACACTTGGTAACCCAGTAACGATTAGTGGTAGGTAATCCTAGTAGTGTTGCACTGGTTCAGGATGTGTACGACAAGTGAGAAAGGATATTGGTGTTAGGATTAATTAAAGCCTAGTTAATCAATAGTTAAATTAAATTAGTTACTTAGTTATCTCTCTCCTCCCTTATTAGTAGTAGGACATAAAAACACATAAAAGCCATAAAAATCATATGCCTCAAGTTTACTTAACCATACAATTGTGACATACAAGTAAGCTTGTGAAGACAACGATTAACCAACCTATCCTTGCTCCATCAAGGCACATAAGCACTTAGTCCTTGGAATTTGAAGGGATCATGCATGTACACTCGTATTTGTATGGTTGAGCATGGGGATACATCGCTGCTCATCATTGGCGCCGTTGCCAGAGACTTTGTTGTTTATGCACTAACTAAAACATAGGAAATCTTTCACACCATTGGAACAAACCCTTAGGGTTGGTTAAAGAAAAATAATAATATATAATACATTGCACACTGAATAGACAATCATGTCTCCTTCTTCATACGAAAGTGTTTCACCGCCTAGGTCTGATACAAGGAAAAATCGGAGGTGTAGTACACATGATAATCTGCCAGTCCCCTAACAATTTCGTGTGGTATATGTTCATCCCAATGAATATGTACCAAACTTTACCTTTATCCTCCACCAGGATGAACAAGTGCATTGGCGAGATTTAGAAGGTAACATAGTGTTACCTCCTGATCACTCTGTCCCGAGCATGCTCCTTCGTGATCTCATATGAATTAGCATGCAACACTTACAGGCAGAGTACATTGTGCATGATCATGACTCAAGAGAGTATTGACCCACGGAGGCACAATGTCAAAGAGATTTGCAATAGGAGAGACGTCATGAATCAATGAAGGGAAAGTTATCGTAGAATGTCCCACATGTCCTAAGAGAAAATGAGGGTGGTGAACCTGCCTCAGGCAGTCGCCCACATAATGATGTTCCTCCCATTGACTTTGGTCAAGGGGTTGTGTATCAGAATCTTTACTCAACTATCCATAACCCAGATTATGGTATCTACAAACACAAAGGATCTAGAAAAGGAACATGAACACATGACAAAGATGGACATTCCGATTGTAATCGCGATCAAGGTCATGACCACCAAAGAGAAGGAACCAGGCACTGACATGGTGACAGTCCTCCTTCTTCTTCACCTTTATCATCTCCTTCAACCTCTCTTTCAAGATCTGGATGCAGCCATAAGGAAAACGATCATGAGGATAATAGTAAGCAGAACAAAGATCACAGATGAAACAATTGAGAAAGGGGATGAGGGCATTCTAGAGAATCACAACACGGAAGAAGGGAGAGTAGGGAACAACATAGGCATCATAGACGCCATGGACAAGATGATCACGATGAACCCCTACTCGCTGCTCAAAGTATGTTGGACATAACTGAGGCCGTTAGGATCCCAACAAGGCACCAAAAGGATAGTAGGATCAGGAGATTAGACATGAATAATATCCCATGATTTGAAGGGGGTACAATGCTGATTCTCAAAATCATCTACAAGCATTTCATGATGCATGTGCCTTACAAAACATAGAAAGCGAATGGCAAAAACTTAAGTTGTTCCCATAGACACTAGTCAAAGAAGCGGAGAGCTGGTACCGATCCTTAGAACTAGAATCCATTCATAGGTGGAGTACCATGTTAGAATTGTTCAACGATAGGTACCAAACATACTCCTGAGTGTCCAACTTGCGAAAGCAAATCCAAGGATGGAAACAAGGAGGACATGAACCCTTGGACACTACCATGAGCTGATATTATGCACTGTTATATCATTGTCCTGGCCATGGTTATTCGTAGAGGGATCAGCTATGCCATCTTGTAGATGGGCTTAGGCATGAAACGCGAAGAACCCTTGGGACTGATGCCCAAGGAAGACTATTTGAGCTTAGGACCCATCAAGTTTAAAGATTATTAGAGCAAGTTGCTAAAGAAGAATATGAGTTACAGAAAAGAGAGAGTGTGGAGGAATATAATAGAGATCCTTCCCTCCGAAAGAGGGGAGTAAGATTTTGCAAGGATGAAGAAGAGTCACCACTCAAAGAGATGGTGAATAGGAAAACTTTGCCTATTCAAAAAATTGCATTAGAAGTATCAGCAAAGGTGGATCAAATGTGGGACTCCCTAGATGATAGATTTCAAACCATTCTCAAAGTAGTATAGGAGTCTAGAGAGTAAGGTAGTGATCGTGAAAAAAGAAAAAAAGAGAAACTGAACATGCATGTAACAAGGGTAAGGGCAAAGTTGCCATCATCGAAGAAGTTGTGGATTTGGATACAGATAATGATAGTGGATGCAAGATATGCCAATATGACCAACCTAAAGGATGTTGCCCTATAATCTCACATCTACAGGAGTCTGGGGTGTATGCACTCAACCCACAATTAAACAAAAGGAAAACACCCCAAAGGCTACCTTATCCTCAAGGTAACCCAAGGTAGTTCCACTAATCCTTAACATATTATCCAAGTGGAACTCCACCACAACCAATTGAGCAGTATGAACAGTGGAAATACCCACAATCATGGGGAATGCCACCACCACAGCAATAGTATCCTTATCAGTAACCTGACTCGTATGGATATTACATGTATCAGTCAGTCTCTCCATGTGACTCTACTGGTCACGTCACTCCTCAACCTTACTACCAAGCCCATGAGTATTATAGGACTTCTTCTCCTAGGGGCGATGTTTCACAAGCATACCATCCTTCTCATCCGGCTGCATCTCTTCCACCCTTAACTCTATTACCACCTGCTCCAGCTATGCAGGGTGAAATCCCTACCCAGCTGCAGCAACATAACACCACAAGGGTTGTTAACCCTCAACCTACTATTGTTTTTGACAAACACATGAAGAAACAACCTTTCTTTAGAACCAATAGTCCAACTAAGCCCTTGCAACCACAAGTGGATGATTCTTCAACCGCCTCATTATCACTTGAAGCTTCGGAGCTCCCTTCAACCCAAAAACCACGCTCAATGCATACAGTCATGTTAACTCATGTTGTCACCGATTGGATAAAAGCTGGCCATATTTCTAAGAAATTATTTGATCTCAGGAGTCCCCTAATATATCTACAAATCACTAGAAATGAATTGTGTAAGGCTCTTTTGGATTTAGGTTCTGGTGTCAACTTGATTTCTCAAGAAATGTACAAAGCCTAGAACTTGCCTCCACTCAAAAAAAGTAACATTTGTTTAGAGTTGGCCAACCAGTCCATCACTATCCTATTGGGACTAGTGGAGGACATTATTACCACTGTTTGTGGGTGGTTGTATCTAGCTGACTTCCTAGTGATTCAAGTGAACAATGGTAAGGGGGACTTCCCAATCATAATGGGAAAATCATGGCTAAGCATAGTTGATGCGTGCCTAGGAATCCACGATCTTTCCTTGGAAATATCAAAGGAAAATACATTCAAAAAGATTGAGAAGAAGAAAGTTCCATGCATTGCATACATTGACTTAGGATGTAATTGCATGCAAAAGTCATGGTTTGTGCAATGTTTAACATTGCCTACATGCAATTAGTGTGCACAAGTGACTGATATACAAAGATGCCTGTATGTAGGAGCGACAAGACAAGAAGGCACCTAGTGGTTGAAAGCTGATCAAGAGATCAGTTTAACTATATGCATGGAACCAACTGAGAATTTGACTTGCACTTACATCAATAGCATAGACACATGAGAGCAAGTCCATCACCAACTTCCAATTCTTGACATTGAAAATATCAACTAGGGGAAGTTGGAAATCCTGGATAAGTTTAAGCAAGAGCCCCTTGAGTTAAAACCATTGGCCACCGGTATGGAATACATGTTTCTTAAAAATGGAAAACCAGTAAAGGTAATAAAAAAATGGTCAAAAGCCTTTGCTTGGTCATATCCCGAATTAACTGGAATAGATCCTAGGATATGCCAACATAGAATTTATACCGACCCCTCCATGAAGCCTCGAAGACAACCGCATAGGTGATTGAACCCAAAGTTGAAGCAAGTAGTTAAGGAAGAAATTGAAAAGCTTCTAAAAGCTAGGATTATATACCCCATTGCTGATAACGAATGGGTTAGTCCCTTAGTTATAGTGCCTAAAAAGGAAGGCAAATGGAGGGTGTGCATAGATTCCAGGCTACTAAACATGGCAACATTCAAGGACCACTTTCCATTGCCATTCGTTAACCAAGTCTTAGACACCATTGTATGGCATCACTACTATAGTTTTCTAGATGGGTATAGTGGGTACAACCAAATACAAATAGCCCTAGAAGACCAAGCCAATACTACATTCACTAGCCCTTGGGGAACATTTGCATACAATAGATGCTATTTGGCTTATGCAATGCCCCTGCAATGTTTCAATGATTAGTTCTAAGCATATTCTAGTAGCAGATAGGAAATGGTGTGGAAGTCTTCATGGATGACTTATCACCTATGGAGAAAACTTTGATCAAGCCTTGGACTAGTTAGAGAAAGTATTAAAATGATGTGTAGAAACCAATTTAAGGCTCAACTGATAGAAAAGCCATTTTATGGTCCAAGAAGGTGTCATAATAGGGCATAAAATTTCATGAATAGGGATAGAGGTAGACCCTAAAAAGATCAAAGTCATCCAAGAAATTACCTGTCAACTAGAAATTGTAAAAGATATCTAGTCATTTCTTGGACACATTGGCTATTACAGAAGGTTTATTGAGAACTTTTCAAAGGTTGCAAAACCATTGGTTGAATTAATGAAAAAGGACATACCTTTCGAATGGACCAGGAAATGTGAACTCACTTTCCAAACTTTAAAATAGAAGCTCGTAGAAACACCCATTTTACAAGCTCCTAATTGGTCCAGACAGTTCCACATAATGACTGATGCATCCAACTTTGCCTTAGGAGCTGTACTTACACAGTTAGATGACCAAAAATGTCCTTATTACATCCAATGTGCAAGCAAAAGTATCATTGGTGCACAACTTAACTACACTACAATAGAGAAAGAATTAATGGCTGTAGTGTTTGCACTAGAAAAATTTAGGTACTATGTCTTGGGCTATAAGGTATTTGTACACACAGATCATAGTGCAATAAGGTTCCTAATGAATAAGCCAACGGTAAGCCCTCGCATCATACGATGGCTTATAATCTTACAAGAGTTCGATCTTATGATGATTGATTGTAAACACACTGAGAACGTAGTTGCTGATCATTTATCTCGGTAAGAGGATGAGTATCCAATTTTTGATTATTTCCCAAGTGAACTCCTCTTTGTAGGTGTAGTGAATGATCAATTAACCATAGAGAAAAATTGTTATGGTAGAATTCTCACCTATCTCCTTACACAACAAACATCACAAGGGTTTAATGCTAAAAAGAAACAATAGTTTCTTCATTGAGCTAAGTATTTAATGAAAATAAATGGGCAACTTTATAAAGTATGTCCCAATGGCTTGGTTCAATGGTGTGTTCTTGACATAGATCAACTGTGAGCTCTCAAAGATGCTCATGAGGATCCTTGTAGGGGTCATTACGCTGGGAGATGAATAGCGATTAAGATCCAGCTTGCAGGATATTATTGGCCTACATTGTTTCAGGATGCCCATAAATTCGTCCAATCTTGTGAGTGCTATCAACATGATGGGGGAATAACTGCTAGAATGGAGGGTCCACAATAGTGGATTCAACCTTTAGAACCCTTCGACATTTGGAGAATTGATTTTATGGGGCCGATTACACTAATGTCCAATGGAAAAATTTATATTATTGTTTCCGTTGATTACCTTACAAAATGGGTAGAAGCAGTTGCTGTTAAGGATTGTACATCATCTACAGCTGCATGATTTGTTCAACAACAAATCATAAACAAGTTTGGTATGCCTCGTGCACTTATTTTAGATAATGGTACACACTTCACAGGTGTGACTTTCTGAAAATTAATGCAATGCTTAGGGGTTGAGCATAAACTGACTATACCATACCACCTCCAAGTGAATGGTCAAGCTAAAGTTACCAATAGGGAGATTACAAAGATATTGACAAGAACCATTAGCAAGTTTAGGTGAGACTGGAGTACTAAACTAAATGATGCTCTTTGGGCATACCACTCCACATGGAAACTCCCTATAGGCTACTCTCCCTATGAGTTAGTGTATGGTAAATTACCAACTCTTCCCATTCAAACTAAGCTCCATACACTATCCACAACATGTGACCTCAACCTTGATGTTGATCTAGCACAAAAACAATGGTTGATGATCCTTAACGTACTAAATGAGAACCGATTGGCCACCTTGTCATCTAATGAATTTCACAAGGCCTTCAATAAACAATTTCATGAACTAAGAATTAGGAAAGTTAAATATCAACTTTACTAGAATCCCACACATGTGGCACAATGTACCAAATTTCAAATGTTGTCCATGAAAATTTTCCTTTAGGGGCTATGATGATATACAAACCTGAGAGCTTGGATAAGAAACTATTGGTCAACGTCCAACAAACCAAACCATTCCATGAGCTTAGAATAGCCAGTACTCATACTACCTCTGTTGGTGGACAACCTTGCTCGCTATTTTAGATCTCCTCCTTCCAACTCAGTCATGGGGGAGATGACCACAAATGCTAGCCATTCTAGGCCCTCAGTACTTTTTGTATTTTTTTATTTTACACATTTTTTTACACATTTCTTCAATCTTTCTTATTTTTTTTGACACCATCATTCACATTTTTACTATTTCTTTGTTTCGTTGATTTACTTTCATTGATCATACAATAAGTGCTCTTGATGGTGGATTGAATTATATACTATTGATTGTTGATGTTTGGTTTTTACCTCTGAATTATGATGCTAATATTATGATATGGTTCTTTTAATAAAATAGGTAATGAGTCCATGTTGTCCATTCATCCATTCAACTCTGTGGTCTCCCTTGGTTTTGGAATTGTATTGTCCCTTTTTCTAAATAAACGTATTAATGAATTAGTGGCTTGGTATTTTTCAAACCAAGGAAGGACTCAATGCTTGACAAGGGTGTGACTTCAAGGGTATTCGATGTGTTTGTGCCAGCCATTCTCTTAAGTCCTTGGATGCATTTTCTTGGGTTTTCCACCATTTTTCCATTGATCAAATATCAGGAAATTGAATGAATAAAAATAACTCTTTTCATGGTGTGGTTCTCATGCAAAAAAGAAGAAGAAGTGGGAATTCAAAGCACACCCCTTAGACATAATAAAGCAATATGGCCTACAAGCATTGGTTATGGCATTGGAAAGACATGTTACCCATGCCTAAAGGTTCCCTATAACTAAGGCCCTTTCTCGCTTCCTACTTCTCCATCTTGCTCTCCTTGGGATGGTGGTCACTCTTTGTCGAGGCATTCTTGTTGCTTCAAGGGGATGGATTGGCCAAGTGTATTGATGTGAGTCACTGAATGTGGTTGGTTTGAGTCTGGATTTGGAATGAGTTCTACTTAGTCACATTAACCATGACATACAAAAGGGACTTTACACAAACTTTCTCTTTGGATTCCATTTCATTTCTACTCTCCATCTTTCTTTCCATGTTCCACCTCATTGCTGGTTTTATGATTAGTCCATATCTTGGTTGATGCATTGTTTTTCCTTGGTAAATTCTTGTGGGTAAGTTTTTAACTGTTACTTCCAAATGACATTCCTAGAGCCTACGAACTCTTTGTTTTGTGCATTTGTTAGTGCATAAAGGGCATGAGCCTACTTTGGGGAGGACCCATTGGCATTCATTTTTGGTACAATTGTTAAGTTCTTTCCCTTAAACATTATCTACAATCAACCATTTCTCATTTTATCCCCGTTTTTGACATCCACTTTATTGGTGTTGCTGTTGTTATTTTTTCCCATCTTTCTTGTTCCTCATATTTTTTCATCTTATTTCTACTGGAGATTCGCTCTTAGTCATGGGGGCCCTGGCATAAATTTTTTAATTTCTCCATTCTACTACTTGCCTAACCCCTACACCTTGGGTAGTTATTAGTAATAAATCTCTAAACCATTTTCTACCATAACCACAACCCAGCCAATGCGCTTTATATCGAGGCAAGGTATCAACTACATTGTGGTTTACTTATCCTTGCTCATTCGTGACTGTGCTATGTGTGCAGATGCTAATTACATGGACAATGGACTGGGATAGGAGGGAGCACTTAGGATGGACTAGAGCTAGAGCATTTATGCCAGGAACAAGTCTGATTGCGTGGTTATGGATAAAAAATGGAATGCAATCTCGGCATCAGCAGCAATGCACATCATTTTTCTTTTTCTCTTTCTCTCTCCCTTTCTCTTCAAACTATCTAATGAAGGTTTGGATGTCACTTATGCACTTATGTATAGTGTTCACCACCATGGGTATGAACACCAATGTTGTAATGTATTGTCGATCCGTTCACTGGGCACTTAGAGTCTGCCATCCTATTTCACTACCAGTTGTCATTCAGTCAATAATCCCATACCTTTCCAATATTTTGTAAGGAACTCGAGGATGAGTTTTCATTCAGTCATGGGGGTATGATGAACCATGATATTGGGTCGACAATATCGGAGCTTGCCATGCGATGTCGGATACCCGATATTGCGTCCTGCCTCATTGCCTATAAATAAGAGGCAGGCAAACTTAGTTTAGAGAGTTAAATTTTAGTCTCTTACCGAAACTCTTGCCTTTTCTCCCTCTTAGAGTTAGAATTATTTCTATGTGCCTGCAGTAGGAGTCATAAAGTGAACAGATCTTTGTTTGAGCATTGTGTACCTGAGCACACCTTGTGTACGGAAATCAAGATGAACTTTGTGATAAACCTTGTAGCATTCAGAATAGATTAATTAATGTTATTTTTAGTTATTTAATGCTTTCCTTAGTTAATTAATGTTCTCTCTCTCTCTCTCTCTCTCTCTCTCTCTCTCTCTACAACTCTCCTAAGTAAGCACACTCAGTACAATCACTTAAAACATGCATGTAACACTTGGTAACCCAGTAATGATTAGCACTTGGTAATCCCAATAGTGTTGCACTGGTTCAGGATGTGTACGGCAAGTGAGAATGGATACTAGTGTTAGGATTAATTAAAGCCTAGTTAATCAATAGTTAAATTAAATTAGTTACTTAGTTATCTCTCTCCTCCCTTATTAGCCGTGACATACAAGTAAGCTTGGGAAGACAATGATTAACCAACCTGTCCTTGTTCCATCAAGGCACATAAGAACTTAGTCCTTGGAATTTGACCGAATCGTTCATGTATGCTCATATTCGTGTAGTTGAGTGTAGGGATACCTCACCGCTCATCACCTTCAAACTTGAACAAATCCCTCAACATCATTCCAAAGATAGTCCAAATAATAACCCTTACTAATTATTCATGCCTTTGTAAACATTTACTTTTAACTATGATAAATTATTTCTAAGACAATAATAAACAAGCTATATTTCTATTTATAGATGATATCTTTTTGTTTCGGAAATAACCAACTTCATTAATAAAACATGATGGTTATCTGTGAATATTTGGATACACCATCTAAAACTAAGCTTCTATTGCATCATATTTAAGATTTGAGAAAGCAATTATTTCTTAAGTTTGGAGGAAGTAATTCAACTTCACAATATTAACTCATAAAGCCGCCTTGTTTTCTAGATTCCAATATTTAATTTTAATTCAATGATACTAGCAAGTTGTAGTTTTTTATTTCTTTGAGGACTTCTACACTAGACCTACTTGAGCTTAGAAATCAGAATGTTTCTTTTTAATTAATGAATAACATTTTTTTTATAAGCTAAATTCCTTTCTAAATTACCAGGAATAACCCCCAAATCTCCCTTAAAATAGTCTATGATAATGGAACTTAAATTGTCAGTATGATGAGCCCATACCATCAATGGAAAATATTACCAAAGCAAATAAATTTATTTGTAATTTTCAAATAGGTGAAAACTTATATAAGGTTGCATGAAGTAAAATCAATAAATTACATTGAGTTTCATACTAAAATACATTTTTCCATACTCTTTAAAAAGAATCACCTTACAATTCTCAAGTTACACATAAGAGTGATTCAAAATCTTCCATAACCTAAAGTACACACATATGCAAACTCCTAATTTTTCATACTAAATAATTTATCCCCAAAACTTCACATAACCACAATCGAACCTACAAACATTCCAACTACTCAAAGAAGCCACTGCAATCAAAATAATGCCAAAAGAAGCTAGAAAATTGCCTTGGTGTTAAATGAAAGGGTATTGATGGGATGTAATATCGCATGGGCCATGATATCACTTTGTCCTCTGGGATATCATGTACACGATATCGCGTCTCATCATAAGTTCTATAAATAAGAAGTAGCTTTCCCTTGTTTTCTCCATCTAGATCTAGACCTTAGCCAGACTCTTTCAATTTTAGCATTCTAGAGATAGAATAATTTCCATGTGCCCGTAGTAGGAGTTCCAAAGTGAACGGATCTTTATTCGAGCAATGTTGTACCTGAGCACACAATTGTGTACAAAAATAAAAATGAAATTTTGGATAAACCTTGCAACATATGGACTAAGCTAAATAGGACTTTAATTAATGTTCAATGTTAAATGCTTTCTTAAGAAATTAATCTCTCAACCCTCAACTCCTAATTAAGTGCATTCAGTACGACCACTTCAAGCACGTGCATTACGCTTGGTAATCCCAGTAATGAATAGCGTTTGGTAATCCCAGTAGCGTTGCATTGGTTCAGGGTGTGAAATGGCAAGTGGGAACAGATACTGATGCTAGGACGATTAGATCTTAGTTAGTTAAAGTTAGTTACTTAGTCTCTTCATCCTTTTCCCTCTTAGCATAGGCGAGAAAATAGAAAAGATATAAAAATCACATGCCTCAAGTTCACTTAACCATACAACCATGACAAATACAAGTGATCTTGGGAGGAAAATGATCGATTAACCTTAAGTGTTCCATAAGGTATGTAGGAACTTAGTTTGCTGAGTTCGACCAGATCACACATGTAACGCTCGTATTTGTATGGTTGAGTGTAGGGGTACCTCGCCATTCATCATTGGCACCGTTGTCAAGGACTAAGTTGTTTGTGTGCTAAGTAGAACATAGGAAATTATCCACATCATTGGGAAGCTTAAACGAACCCTTAGGGTTAATCAGAAGAAAATTAAACAACGGTCAACAACACACTGACAAAATAACAATGTCTTCTTCTTCTCATAAAAGCACTTCACTGCCTAGGGATCACACTAGAGACAGTCGGTAGCACAACATACATAACCTAGATCCGCCAGTTCCTCAATAGTATCGGGTAGTGTATACTCATCACAATGAGTATATACTCGATTTTACCTTTATCCTCCATCAAGATGAACAACTACGATGGAGAGACTTGCAAGGTAACATAGTGTTACCCCTAGATCGAGCAATCCCTAACATGCTTCTTTGTGCTCTTGCACAGATAGGCATGATGTAGCTATATGCTAAATACATTGCATGTGATTATGATACAAGGGATTACCATCCCATAGTGGCACAACATCTAAGGGACTTGTGGCAAGAGAGCTACCATACATTGTTGAAGGGGAAAGGGCCCTATCTGCACGTCCTAAGCGAAATTGGAGATGGTGAACTAGTTATAACCGGTTCTCCATCAAACGATGTTTCCCCTCCTAACAATGGTGAGGAGGTGGGGTATCAGAACCTACACTCCACGATTCATAACCCTAGTTTTGATTCCCATAAACACCAAGTGTTTAATGAGGAAACACACACGAATGATAAGGGTGGGTAGTCTGATCGTCATCACGATTGGGGCCATAGTCACCAAAGAGAAGGTAGGAAACATCATCATGGTGATGGTTCCCCTTCTTCTTCCCCTTCATCAAGGCATTCACCCTCTCCTTCAACATCAGAACGCAGTCACAAAGAGCCCAACCATGAGGATAAGGGTAAGCATAATAAGAACCCTCGATGAGAGAGTCAAGAGAGAGGATAAGGGCATTCGAGAGAGTCAAGGCATGATAGAAGGGAAAGTAGGGAACAACGTTGTACTATCCAAAATCGTTGGCATAAGGCTGGAGGAAAAAAAAAAACGCTAAAAGATCTTCGAAGAGATACAGATGACCCTGTCTTCGCATGAGGGCAAGCTGGAAAAATGAAGGTAGAGTGCCTTGGATGGTCTACATGTAGATCAACCAAGGACTTCCCTAAGCATATGCTATGGCCTGCGCTGGGGTTATTGTTATGAAATGTAAAATGAAGAGCGTAATGCAACAAAATGTAAATGTGAATATAGCATGCAAACGTAAACAGAATATGTAGAAATGTGCAATAAAATGGGATAACACAGACAATGAACCAGAATAGCACAATAGAAGGAAAAAATGAAATTGTATTATATTAATTGACAAAATGTGCATCGATCAAAACGTAGTTGTAAGTTTTGATGCAAGTAGGTTGTTAAGCTCTGATGTGTGGTGTTGTAGGCACTGGGGATCATGTGCGTCTGGGCTCAGGATTGCTGGTTTTCTTTTCCAAATTTTTCCAACCCCGTTTATGTCAATGAACAAGGTATTTATACATTTTTCTAGGCTCAAGAGTAGGATTTGCGAATGAGATTAATGGCCGTGAGATCCACGAAAAATGGATCGTGTGACAGGTGTACATGGGTAGAATACGTTCTAGACCAGATGCACTGTATCTTACAATTGCAAGCTAGCTTACGCCCATGGGAGCAACATAAGAGCTTGACAAGCTCACAGATGGTGAGACTTACAATGAAAATTTATAATGAATTCCAAGAGGGATTAACTCTAGCTCGCTTGAAACTTCATGGTCCTTTGAATCGACTTGAGTGGTTTGGTGGCTGTTTGAGGTGTCTCTGCTTTACCAGGGCTTCCAACATGAGTTAATTTGGTCTTGGCGTGCCCTCAGCGTGTGTCTGAAGTTCTCTTGGCTACTTTTGAAAGCTCACACTGTCAGCGTGACCTTAGCATGACCTGAGCATGAGCTGGGCATGAGCAAGCTAGAATGGTTCATTTCACACCAAATTTTGATTTTTGAGACCTTTCTTTCAAGTGTAACTACTGCCTGACTTTGGGGATGACCTAAAAGCTGAATCTTGATCTATTTGTGCCTTGATTTGGGTCATTTTGGCAACTCATGTTGGGCTCACACTATCAGCGCGAGCTAGGCATGATCCCAGCATGACCTCAGCATGAACAACTGGAAGTGACATATTTTGTGTTGAATTTTGACCTCTAACTCCTGTTCTTTGAAGTGAAACTACTGCTTGCTCTCCAAGGTGACCTGGATGCTGAATTTGAGTTTGTCCTTGTGTTGATTTGAGCTACTTTTGATAGGTCATGCTGGGCTCATGCTTTTAGCATGACCTCAACATGACCAAGCCAGAATGCCATGTTTCATACCTGAAGTTTGATTTTCTGGAGTCTGTGAAGAAGTAGAACTGTTGCCTATCCTTGGGGGTTGATTTGATGTTGAAAATTGTGCTTGGGACTGCTTGATTTGACCTATTTTTGTTTGGTCATGCTGGGCTCACGCTCTGGCATGACCCCAGCGTGACCTGGGTGTGAGTAAATAAATCATGTGATTTTGAGCTTAATTTTTGAGGTTCTGGAGGTCGAGAGCTGCAATGAACATTAGTGAAGCTCAAGGGGAGTTTGCGTGCTCAAATTTATACTGTTTGAACTTAGTTTTAGGGCTCTAAAATTTGGTCAAGCTATACTCACGCTGGGCAGCATGACCTCAGCGTGAGTAGCAAGATTTGTGTGATTTTGACTTGAAATCTTGCGTTCTGGATGTTGAAACTTAGAGTAGTCATCAGTGGGCCCTGAGTGGGTCTTACCCATTCAAATTAGGACTGTGTTGATCTGATTTGGAAGCTGTCAAGTTTGGTCACATTGAGGGCAAGCTAGCTTGACAACATGAAGAAGCTGGCTTGAGTTCCATGCCTTAGTCAAGTTTTTGCCTCTTGAATGCCAAAAGAGCTTGATTTGTTCCTATTTTAAAGTGTTAAGCTAAAATTTTGTGGTGTTTCATTGGTCCCTCTTTGTTGATGTCTAGAGGAATCCACCCAAGAGATGTTGACAAAGAAGTACAAAACACCATGAACAACCAAGTACCAAGCATTGTCTGTTGTCCCTTGGCTAGATGTCATCGCACCGTGTTCAAAAGTACAAGGGATTGGGGAAATGTAGTTCAAGATGCAAGGGAATTGGTTGTAACCAGGGAAATCAAAAGATGATCAAGGGTTATAAGTGTTGCTAAAATTGTGGAAGAGGAGTGCTCTCACATGAGCAAGTTGTGTCATTGGTCCTTGTCAATAACCAGGTTTTCAGTAGACTCAGAACCAAGACAATGGAGGTGCATTCTTTGGAGAAATGGAGCCCTTGTGCCATGTTTAAGGGGGCCTTGTTGTAAACAGCCAAAGCTACACGATGATGTGCAGCATAATCATTTGAGACACAAGTGTTTTACCAAGATAATTACCTTCTTGCCTGGGGCTTATATGAGAAGAGCCAATGGTCTTTAGTCCATGATGTCCACGGGGTTATGAAGACATTTTCCATGCATTTTTCTCTTTGACATTTTTGTCCCTTTTTTATTTTTCTTTTTATTTCTTGTTTCTTTTTTTTTGTTTGTTTATTTATTGTTTTATTTTCCTTTTCTTTTTCCTTTTAGATTTTTTTTCTTTTTCTCGATATTTTTGAAAGAGCTTGCTTTTGTGTCATGCTCATGTTTGAGAGTTGGCATTTTGCATCATGTACTACATTCTATGCTTTGCGTTGTAACTACTTAGAGGATCACAGTGTGCAACAGTGTATCAAGGGCTTTTAAGCTAAGTGGAATGTACCAAGGGGGAGTAATAGAATAGGATAATTGGGACATGATGGGGAAATAGGGAATGCATCAGGAGTTGGAAATGTACTTATGAGCAGATTGATTAACCTAGTTGTGAGCGTTAGGAAGAATGTGATACCTTGTCGTCATGATGGAGTGCATTTATGCACGAATGTCTCAAGCATGTCATCCTGCAAACACAACTCCAAGGGGACAAGAAAACCACAAATAATTCAATTAGCTAAACACTTTAAACTTGAATGTAGCTGACAGAATGAAGCCATCATGTGGGGTTTCAAGGCAAACAAAATCTTGAACAACATCAGTTTTATTCAGGTCTATGTGACAAATCAGGCAGCAGGTTTTTTTTGGTAAGCACATACAGTCGATTGTAGCAACATGTCTTCTCAAATGACACCAGGTTGTTGATGATGTCACTAGTTTGTAGTTTTGGTGGACTGTTATGGATTAGTTTCACATCATGATCCTTCGGACGTTGCCAGTTTATCGTCGTAGCAGATGGTGTAGTGCTAGTTTATAGTCATGGTGGACTATGAAGAGGCAAGCTAGTTTTTATTCTTAGTGGACTCTGATGGACAAGCATGATAGTTTAGTGTCATACTGGACAGAGCTCTGTGGTGTCAGCTTATTGTCATGACACTAGGATGTTCTGTGGTGCTATTTTTAAGTCATAGCTCCATGATTATTCTATGGTATCAGTTTTAGGTTGTGATGCCAGGACTGATATGCACCTTGAGCTCATCAGACGTAGAATTCTTTCAGGTACACATGATTTGTAGGATTGGCGAACTCGTTTCTATCCATGTCGGCGAGTCTGAATGCTCCGTTATCATATGCTTTGGTGACAAAGTAAGGCCCTTCCCAGTTAGCTGAGAATTTGTTCGAGTGTTCGCGGACCACCTTGAGAACTAGGTCACCTTCCTTGATTGGTTGCTTATGTGGATCATGTTGATGATGTCACTGTTGTTGTCTCTGGAACCAGTTGATTTGATCAAGCACTCATGCCCTTTCTTCTTCCACTGAGTCAAGGTCAATAATGCACAGCTCGTTGTTTTGACCTTCATTGAGGAGGCTAGAGAGCGTTATCCGCAACGAGGGAACCTATAATTCCAAAGGTAAGACAGCTTCAAATCCATATACAAGGCTATATGGTGTTTTACCTGTGGACGTTCGATGCGTTGTTCGGTATGCTCATAATGCATAGATTAACTACTCGTGCCATCGTCTCTTGTTCTGATTCAACATCGTTTTGGGCACCATGATGACCATTTTATTCATAGACTCCGCTTGACCATTGCTCTATGGGTAATATGGTGATGAAAATGAGTGTTTAATACCTAGGCTTTCACAGAAGCTTTTAGTATCCGTACTGCTGAACTGTGGCCCATTATCGGTGACTATGGTCATCAAGATACCAAAGTGGGTCACGATTTTTTCTAATATGAAATTAAAAACATGTTTAGACGTGGTTTTCCTAAGGGGAATAGATTCTACCCATTTTGTGAAATATTCCATCGTGATGATGATGAAGCTATTTCCTACTGAAGATGGTGGTGTTATTGACCCAATGATGTCTAATCCCCATTTTTGGAATGGCCATGTGATTTGTGTCGTATGCAACTCATTAGGTGGCACATGTATTAGGTTACCATACCTTTGGAAAATGTTACATTTCCTGACCCTCGAGAAGCAATCGTACTCCATGTTTGGCCAGTAGTAGCCCAAATGTCTAATTTTCATTGCCATTGCTTTCAGTGCTATGTGCCCTCCGCAAAGTCCTTCGTGAACCTGTTCCACGATTGTTTGGCCATCGATGCTACTAACGCATACTAACAGAATTCCTTCATAGGATCTGCGACACAAGATGTTTCCTATTAATGCATATTGCCGAGAGCATTTTCGCACTGTGTATTTTTGAGCACTTGTCAAATGTTGTGGTGGTTTGCCTCGTAGAAGGTACTCTTTTATGTCATCATACCATTCTATTGCTTGTGTAGTACTAATGGATGCTATGGGTATTTCGTTAAGAGTGTCGGTAATAGGTTTGGCACAATTTTTTATAGAACTAGGCAACGCATAGAACATCTCAGGCGTCATGTTCAAGGCTAGTGTAGCAAGTGCATCGGCGATGGTATTTTCATTCCTAGGGATATGTTGCACATCTACATTGATCAATTGTTTTAGCAAGTGTTTAGTTAGGTCACAGTATGGTTGTAGGTAAGAAGCTTTGCATGCGTAGACCTCTGTGACTTGATTGATTACTAATTGTAAGTCACCTCGAACTACAAGACGTGTGATTCCTATGGTTAGTGCTACCATAAGACCTCTAAGAAGACCTTCGTACTCTGCTACGTTGTTGGTACAAGGGAAGTTTAGTCGATAGGCAAAGTAATGAATTTCTCTAGAGGGATATGTTATGATAGCTACAACACTTCTTCCTCAAGAGGTGGATGCTCCATCGAAGTACAAGATTGCATCGTAGTTATTGGGCACTGTGTCTATGCTATTAATATTCTCATCAAGGAATTCAGGATTGATTGTCGCTTGATCTTGTGTTGGTGATGTAGTCAACTAATTGGCTATTACTTGACCCTTAGTGGAGGATTGAGTTACATAGCATAGGTCAAACTCAGTAATCATCACTTTCCATCTAGCTATCCTACTAGATTCATAGATGTTGTTAGTGATAGCTCGAAGCACATTGTCTTTGCAAATGATATTGACTTGATTGCGGAAGAGGTAATGCTACCACCTTTTCAAGGAAAAGACTAGGGCAAGACATGATCTCTCCACATCATTGTATCATTGTTCATAGGCAACTAAGGCATGGCTTAAATAGTAAATGGGGATCTCAGCTCCATCTTCTCGTTTTTGGCAAAGAATGGATGCAATAGATGAATCGGATGTCGTGAGGTGGATGGAAAAAGGTTTATTGTTTTGCGGGGGGTGAACTGTCGATAGATGAGCCAGCTCCATTTTTTATGTTCTCAAAGGCTTCTTAGCACTGTTGAGTCCATTGAAAATGGACATTCTTTCGTAGTAAATGCTGCATGGATTTCAACTTATCTGTCAATTTTGCAATAAAACGTCTAATGAATTGTAGTCTACCTTGAAGGCCATGTAGTTCAGTAAGGTTCTTAGGTGGTTGCATGCTAGTTATTTCTTTAACCTTATCGAGGTCTACTTGTATCCCTATTTCTGAGACTATGAAGCCAAGCATTTTGCCCGTTTTAACTCCAAAGATGCATTTCTTTGGGTTAAGTCTAAGGTCATATTTGAGACAATGTTTGACTACCAAGTCTAGGTATTTTGCGTGTTGCTCGGTTGTTTTGGACTTGACTGCGATGTCATCTACATAATTGTTAAGCGAATCAAGCATATAATCGCTAAATATATATGTCATTGCTCGTTGATATGTAGCACATGCGTTTTTGAGACCAAATGACATCATTGTATAACAGAATGTGCCCCAAGGTGTCATGAAGGTTGTCCTAAGTTGGTGTTTTGGGTGGATCCTGATTTGGTTGTATCTTGAGAATCTGTCCATAAAGGATAACAATGCATGCCCAGCAGTTGAATCAATGAGTTGATCAATACTGAGTAGCAGGGAGTCATCCTTTATAGTGGCTATGTTGAGGTCACGGAAGTCAATGCATATGCGAATGCTGCCATTCTTCTTGGGGACTACAACAATGTTGGATACCCAATCGGCATAGTCAACAACTCAGATAAAATTGGCTTGGTAGAGCTTCGTGATTTCATTACAAACTGCCAACGCCACCTCAGGTTTAACCTTGCGTGCTTTTTTCTTTACTGGTCTAAGTTTTTCATTGAGGATGATGTTATGCTGGATGATTCGAGGGTCCAGTCCTGGCATATCGGTATATGACCAAGCGAATGTTTTGATGTTGTTCTTCAGCACTTGTGTAATGTCATTGGCAAGCTGTGGATTTTGTAGAGTACTTAGTTTTAATGTTTTAACTTTGCCACTAGACATAGTGATGGGGACTTCAACGAGGGGATCTTCAGTGATGTTGTCGGCTTCTAAGTCCAAAGTTTTATTCAGATCCTTGAGGTAGTTTGATGTTTCTTAAGTGGATGCCATGAAATTAGCATAATCAGATGAGTCTAGATCTAAGGATTCTAGATTAATCGCTCTTTTTATGGCCTCATGAGGTCCATTGATAGACAACATTGAAAAGAGGTTCTTGCTATCCATCTGCTTGTTCCTACCAATTTAAACCGGGAATATCGTGAGCGAGATTGTCTAACGGGGGAGTTGCTATATAAACTAGCTTTGTGTAATTAATTCACATCTTGATGAAACTATGGCATGCAAGAGTAGTTTAATGTCATACACGAATGCATGGCATTTTTAGGCCTTACCAGGCCATATGGCGTTCATATTTCATGTGAATACTAATGCTGTATTTTTTCCATGATTTTTGAATTTTCAGTTCTCATACTTTGTTTTTTCTTGAATGCTTAGGCGTTAATGCATAAAAAGGAATAGAAGAAACTATCCTGAGAGCACGAAAATGAAGATAATGTAGGAAATAATAATAATAATAATATGAAACATCTAATGAGAAAAAGCAATGTAGCCACATGGAATAAGTTGAACTAGGGTGAAAGGGGATTGAAAAGTGAAGCGTGAGTTAGCGTCAGAGCATGAGTAACTAGGTGCATAGCCCAGTGTGAGTTACAAGGCAGGGTGTGTAGCGTGAGCAGCAGGAATTCAGGGTAGCATAAGCAAGATGAAGGGAAAGGGAGGGCAAGAACGAGGCAAAGGGAAGAAGCAGGCAAGCTTGGTATTCATGGTGGAGAGCAAAGAACTGCTCCAATGCCTTCCTCAACCTAGGATTTCTTCATGGGCTAGGACTCTGCATAGGTATGTTTTCTTCCGCTCTTGCCTAGTGTAGCATGAGAAATTGCGTAAGCTATTAGGGCTACTTTTTTGATAATATTTTGGAGTGAGAACGACTTGATTTTGGTGTTGGGTCTCCTAGCTTGATTTTTTTTACATTATGTCTTTGAGTTTTGTCGTAAATTTGATATATCCAGGGCATTACAAGGTTCTTTTTGGGGCTTGCCATTTTTTGGAATTGTTTTTTTTTCTTTGGGCCCTGGGGTGAGTTGCAAGGACGCGTATGTGTGTGCCTTAATGACCCAAGGCATGCCAAAACCTGCAAATTCATTTTTGATAGGGCAGCGTGGGCCATTTGAACTACCATGTTTTGGTATGTTTGGCATGATTTTGATTTTTGTTTGGACTGATGGCATTTCTTTGTTGCATTTTGGAGGCATTTGTTAATGTGAGTTATCTAAGGCATAATTAAAGGCATCAGTTACAGGGTTGCAGGGCGCTAGGATGCAAGTTGCAGCGTGAGCTGCGAGGAATGCAAATTACAGCATGAGCTGCTAGAGTGTAACCTGCAGTGTGAGCTACCAGAGTGTAAACTGTAGCATGAGCTGCGAAGAGTGTGAACTGCAGCGTGAGTTGCCAGAGTGTAAACTGCAGCATGAGCTGTGAAGAGTGTGAATTGCAGCGTGAGCTACCAGAGTGTAAATTGTAGTGTGAGCTACGAAGAGTGCAAATTGCCAAATTATAGCATGAGCTGTAAGGGAGGTTGAAGGGTTATTGAGGATAGCGTGAAGTGTGGGATGCTCACTACTTGTCGATGCTATGTTTCTTGGAACTAAGTGATTTAAATGTTTTTCTACAAATGTTGATTTCATAATACTTGTAAAGAATTATTGTCTAATGTTTAACGGATCCCAATGTTCCCCAGTGAGCCTCAAATACACCAAACGAATACTAGTGTTCTTGTCTCATGGAGTGATCTTGTGTGTGTGTTGAATGTTATTTACTTTGGTTCCTTTCGCATTATATCATTGCTTACGTATGAATACTTTTTCTTTTGTAGGCTCCATTTTGCTGAGCATGGATTGCATGAGGATGATAGTGGGCTTGCCTTAGTGTGTGCAGCCTTGCAGGCGTTCATGATGGGCCCCACTCTTCGTGCTGCGGTGCTAGATCAAACCAAGGGTGATGTTACCAATTATCCTAGGAAATTCTCTAGGGCCTTTGAACGTTGTCAAGTTCGTGGCTGGCTACATGAGGATTGGTCTCCTGATGGGCTTGTTTTTCCTCAAAGGATTGATCCTGCAGTGAGTGTGCCTACTCCATTTGCTAATGGTGAATGGTTGTGTTCTAGGCTTGGTTTTCATTTTTATTACATCATTGGTTGTCATATTCTTAATTTTCAATCAATGTCTCATTTGTCTTTTCTATAGCGGTTGTTCCTCTTGATGAGGTTACTGTCATATTTGGGCGCACTGATGCCACTCTCTTTATGAAGTTTGGAGAGATAGAGGAATCACAACGGTGGCTACACAAGAAGGCACTTGAACAAATCATCAATCGTCTTACCAATGCAGGCTTGATGGACCTATTTACTGCCTTGACTCCTAACATTCTCGTAACTGAAATGGTTTCCATCGTTGACTCTTTTAATGATGATGTATCCTATTTTACTACACATCTTTGGGGAGTTAGGGTGTCTTTCCATCTAACCACCGAATTCTTTTTCGTTCAGCATACCAGCGGATGGCGCTAAGGTGGCGGTGGATAGAGGGAGTAGATCCATGTGATCAAGGAACCTGAAGATTGGGTAGGTATACCACAGGGTCCTAAGGGCTTCACCATGCAAGCCAATACTCACTTGATGGAGGTAAATTTTTTGTACCCACTCTTTAGAGCACAAGCATTCTCTAAGTCTCTTTCCCAAGCAAGAAGTCTTGGGATTGAGTCTACATGTGTTATGCGCTCAGTCTTGGAGACTGGTATGTGCTACAATTGGGTGTAGTTCCTTGTATTAGGTATCCGTGAGGAGATCATTAGGCTACGTTCCAATGTTGATGCTAAATCCCACTTTACTTTTGCCTTTTTCACGGGCTATCTCCATAGGTTCGTTGCCTTTTTCACGGGCTATCTCCATAGGTTCGTTGCCTTTTTCATGGGCTATCTATGGGGATAACCATTATGTGTTAAGGGATTGTTCATAGTTGTCTCACCCCTAGATCTGTCATCTATTTAACACTACTAGATCCTAAGATCCACCTGAAGGCATCGAGGAATCAGTCTCTGTCACAACAGGGGGTGCAACTAGTCGTTCCCATCATTCACGTGATAGCTTGGGGTTGGGACCACCTAACCTACACACATCTATTAGGAGAGCTAAATGCTTGATTTAGGAGACTTTTGGGAAAGACAAGGCTAAGGTGAAAAGGGCTGAGTGTTCGAGGGAACCTACTATAGAGGCGAGACCGCCAAGGGCAAAGAAGATTCAATTCATCTTGCTGGGAGCGGGTAAGTACCTTTTTTTTTGTTTTAAGTGTTTTTATCGCTTTTTGAATTTATTTGCTTACTTAGATATGCATACCTATTATGTCATGGTGACCTTAGATTTATTGGTGCTAACAGAGGATACCCCCAAGAGGGAAAGGGAAGAACTAACTCTGATGGGTGAGCCTGAAATGGTTATCAGACGTGATGAAGAGGAGGAAATGAGAGAAGAAGCAACTGATGCTATTCCCATATTACAGGAAGAGGATGAAATGGATACCATGGGGGTGACACTTGCTGAGGCTTTAGATGCCCTTAAGCATTCAAGCGAGGAGAAAGGTGTTTTTGATGGTTTCTTTGAGGGGTCTCTACACCTTGGTGATCCACCTGAGCTTACCAGCAAAGGGCCACTTGGTACATTTTGTTAGTTTGATTTGCATTTTGTACTTCTTAGCTTTGTACATTGTTTTGATTATCATGACTTTTCCTAACATTAGACATGGATGCTGAAGTGCCTGAAGCACATGCATCTTAGGCTAATTTTTCCGAGTTATAGGCCCCAGTTGAGGTACCTTCCCATGTAGATTCAACATCCACTGGTCAATTGATGCCATGACATGAGATGCCCAACAAGGTAGACTTTGTTACGGGCATCGTCAACGATGTTGTTGCTTGTCTGCAACAGGCTCATCCTAAATTAGGTGTTTACTTTATACCAATTTCTTGAGTTCATTGTGCTTTTTCATCTATTGGAGATCTCTTGTTAGCTCATATGTGTTGTGTTTGTACTTGTAGGTGAAAAGCTTCAATGGAGTTATTTTGAGGCTACCCATATTGATGGCCTCCAGGAATTTCCTAGAGATATTGAGCAGATCCCAAGAAGGATTTATGATGTGGTTTCAGGTTGTGTTGTTCTGAATGCCAAGTCTCTCTAGACCTACAGGCGCTCAATTGAATACTTATGGCTTGAAATTCAATCATTGAAAGAAAATTTGGCGAAGGTGATAGAGGAGAGAAATGACGTGCAAGCCCATTCTGATTTTGCCTCTGCTAGATTGGCCAGTGATTACATCTGAGATCACCTATGCACATTATTGGACAGGCTTGAATAACAAGGTGCAGGTGATTCGGGAACTGGCCAAATAGAGGGCCCAAATGGATTTATTGAATAAAAAGTGCCATAACTGGAAGTCCTTTGCATGTAAAGTACGTAAATGGGGCCAAGATCAAAAAGATCATAAGCATCAATACAAAAAGTGGTTGAAGGAGGAATTAGTTGAATGTCGTTGGTTGGAGATGTTCATGGAGGGGTTAGGCTTGCGCTCTTCCTATAACAAGTTTGTTGAGTGTACAGAAGTGGAGGGATCTCCTAAGAGATCCATTACCACTACCTCTAGGGAAGCTTCAACAAGTATGTTTTCTCTTGAGTGCCCTTCCTGGTCTTCAGTGGACAAGGGTAAAACCTTGGCCAATATCAACCTCGAACTTGAGAAAGACTGGGCTTGTGTGCCCGAAGAAGAGATTCTATGGCACTTGGAAGATAATATTAGGCCTTCCTCACCTGTGAGTGTTTTAGTCCTGTATCATTTTATTACTTTCAGTCATCATTTCTTTTTTAGTATTTTGCTCTTCTAATCTATTTGTCTATGTTTACTTATTTTGTTGTTTTGTTTTCCCTTTTGTGATAGGGACGTGGTGGTGGTGAGGCTGGCCCCAGTGGGATGGGAGCTGATGATGTAGAGGAGTTTGGGGACCAGCCCCCTCCTAATACATCATGCATGATTTGGCTTGTTAGTCTTGTTAGTCTTGTCATTTTTTGTCAATTTTTATTTTGAATTTTTGGCTTGTTTTGATGCTTTTGGAATGAGTGAAGACAAATGTAACATGATCATGGTGTAATATGTCGTCATCCTATTGTCATGTTAACACTCCGTATTACATATATTTATATATTTTATTCTATTTTTTCAAGCTTACTTATGAATGTAAGTGTAAACTAGAATCATGTCTGGTAAACATAAAATAAATGGGAATCGTAATTTGCAAAATGTAAATGATAATGACGTAGCGAGGTTTTGACACGTTGGTAATGTACTGTGTTATAGTTTAAGGACATTTCGGGCCACGTGTATCAGTTTAAAGTCGTGATTGGACTATGGCATCTTTGTCAAAGAAGAGGAGGAGATCATAGTTGTTTTAGTGAATTTAGAAGAACCAGCCATTTCTGACCATGGCTAGTTTAGCATTGTTCTGGACGTTTGGTAGTTTAACATCATTTTGGACGTGTGATGGTTTATCTCAGTTTTTGATTTGTTTCTTTAATTTTTGTAATTTGTTGAGAAGGGTGGGATGTGTAGGTATGATCTTGTACTCGCTATCCCCCTTGCTAGATAGGTCAAAGGGTAGTTCTGACCAAGGGACATCCACCGGAATGGCTCCTATGTCTACATCTTCTGATGCTTCTTTTATTTTAGGAAAGTTGCAGGTTGGAGATTGACCATTATCTAGGCCTTCACTAGTGGTTTCTTGCTTAGATTTAGAGAGTTCAATCTCTGACTCTTGGTTTGTTCCTACGTGTGAGGAAGTAAGTGAGGTTGCCACATCCCCATGTATTACAATTTCACTGCCCTCATAAGGTAGGTGGATTTCTTGATGAATTAGTGAGGATACGGCTTTTAGTTGAGCTAACAAAGGCCATCCAAAAATCAGATTGAAACCTGGCATCTCATCCATGACTACAAATTTAGCCAATGTGGGGAACCGGTCCCCTGCTATGAAATCCAAGGTAATCATGCCTTTTACCACGACATGGGAACCACTAAAAGATTTCAAGAATGATGTTGTCATTGGCTATATTTGTTCCACAAGGCCTAGTTGTTTAATGACAAGAAAAGGTATTACATTTTTTGCCACTCCATCATCAACATGTACCCTATGTATCTTAAATTGGTTAATTTGTATTAGTATAAACATGGGGGTGGTAGTGACCTCTCCTATTTTTTCATCTCATTTAATGTCATTGGCATGAAATCCAAGAGATGTGCTTCTCGATTCTTGTGGCAGAGACAACACAACGTAAATAGATGGTTCATTTGCAGGAAGATCTTCACTAATAGGGATTGAAGTTAACATACGCACTAGAGCTTCCCGGTGTACCAGGGAGGTCATCACTAGGTCATATAGGCTAAGAGATGTGGTTCAGTTCATGGCACTGGCCAAGTCTTTGCTATTTGGAATGTTTTTATCAGTTGAGACTTGATCCATTTGACCCAACATTTGTATCTCTTGTAAAAGAGTTTTTGTGTTTTTAACTGTAGCTATTAGGTTTGGGACATTGGGCACTCCCAAGTTTTTGTCTTGATGACTCATGCTAGGCTGATCAGTAACTTGGACCATAGGGACAACATTCAACGGTGTGGGTTTTGGTGGTCCTAACTCATGACCATGACATTCTTTGGCCAAACGTTCTCTGGTTAGTCTATCAGTGAGGCATTCTCGTGAGGGTTGCGGGGGAACTATTGGGGGTTGCACATTAGGATGTTTCAGCACCCAGATTACAAACAGAGTAGGACGAGTTTGCGATGGCATGTTTGCTGTTGCAACCATAGGGTGTACTCGGATGACAAATGGTTTTCACAGTGTAGGAGATATGTGTGTGGAAAAAGGAGCTTGTGGGGGTGTTAGTGTAGACATGGTTTCGATAGGCACATGAATCATAAAAGGCCTTCGTAGGATGTCTTGTTCATTACCTACATGGATGGTGTTAATCACATAGGGCACCTCTTTAGTATTAAGAGGGTCTTTGTAGACCTCCATAGACTGATTTTGAGGTCTTACTGGGTTGGCTTCATCAAAGACTATCTCACCTCTATCAATCATAAGTTGTATGTCTTGTTTTAGGGTGAAGAAGTAATCGGTTCCATTCCCACATCATTGGTGATACTCACAGAATCTATCTAACCTGAAACCTCTTGAAATACGGGGTTCATTAGCTGTCACCAACGTTGGGTTTTTAACCAACTCACAGTATCGATCATGTTTTTGAGATGTTGCAGGAGACATTTGTTTATATTGAATCAACCCAACCTTTAGAAGTTGGTCCAGTAGTTGTGAAGGCTTCATGGGTAAGGGTGTGTACTGGGCAGGGTCTTTTCATGCAAAGGTATGAGTATGAATCATGTCAGTAATTTGGGCAGAGGAAGGTTTAGGTGTAGGTGTAGGAGTAGTTCGTTTGTGACCAGTGGGGGTAGTGGGTTGTTTCCCTTTCTACCCTGCGTTGTTGGGTCGAAATGTCTCTACCACTGCTGCGGCTATTATTTTAGACTTGTCTTCATCTTTCTTTGTATGTTGGTTTTTGAAGGCTAGGTAAGCTGGGTCATGAATTTTTTGTGCTGCCTCTTCTATGTTTTTGATTTGGACAAACGCCTAACTCAAAGTGCGAGCGTTCAGATAATAGAGTTTTGACTTAACAAAATCATTCATGGCACCTTTGAGGATTGTGAGTAAATATGTTTCCAGGATAGGCTCATGAAGTTTGTTAAGGGTAGCACTCCATATTTGGATGAACTTTTGTACGGGCTCCAATGGGACTTGTTTTATTTGGATTAGATTGTCTAGTGTTGCTTCAGGCTTCAAGTTATACTTAAAATGGGTAACAAATTGATGTAACAAATCCTCTAAAGAGGATATGGAGTTACGTGGTAGGGCTCGGTACTAGTGTAAGATTTTTCTAGTTAAGTGAAACACCGTGAAAATTACGGGTCGGCCTCAGGCGAAGATTCGTAATTTGAGCAAGAACGCGCCTCAAATCTGTCTAAGTACAAGTTTACGCTCCATCATGCACAGCAGCGTAATGAGCGTAATAGGCTCCAAGATAGTTAAAGGCGAATTTGTTCAAAGGACAAGTTTACACTCTATCACGCACGGCAGCGTAATGAGCGTAATAAGCTCCAGGACAGTTAAAAGAAAAATCCAGAGAAACACGACGGGTTGGCACTTGTTCTCGCAATGCTTAAACAACTGGTCTTTACGCTCGTTACGCGGTGATGCGTGTTCGTGCGTAGGTCAGAATGCAAGCACACGCTCATTAGGCTTCGTCACGCACAGCTGCGTGATGAGCGTAAGTGACACTTTAATTACACTCCACCGCGCGTAGCTGCGTGGAGAGTGTATGTTACATTTACGCTGCATCACGCACAGTTGCGTGATGCGCGTAAGCGCGTTGTAGTTACACCTAGGTTGTGTTCATACACGCAACACAACGCGAATGAGCGCAAACGCAGCCGAGACACGCCTATCATGGGCCTGCTCTTTACACGCACAGCACGCAAACGAGCGTGTTGTGTGTAGTCGCAGTTCGACTTAAAAGAATCGCGTCGACAGGATCCGCGACATTTGGGCCCACATCATCAGGGTTGCGCGTGTCGTGGCCTATAAATACCCCGGCTGACATATACAAAAAAAAGAGGAGAGATCCAGGAGGGGGAAATTAGCAGTGGACAAGTTAACAAACCAGAGCACCAGAGCACACATCGCTTTTCGTTGGCAGCAGATCAAGGGGACAAGAGCATTTTCTGAGCAAGGGCACACTTATCACCTTGAGCAGAGAAACAAGAGCATCCTTTGGTAATCGCTGCAAACACCACCCTTTAGCAGAAACAGAACACAGCACGCCTGAGCCCTAACAGCAGATCTACCCGAAGCAAAGAAGCAGAACGGGAATTGCGGAGTCGTCTCGCCCAGTTAGCAGGTTCTATCGTTCAAAAGATCGACAGACTTCAGAGCTTGACCATTCCTGCACCTAAGCTTTGGGCCTACAAGGTAGATCAGACTTCTGTCCAGACAGTTTTCTTGTTGTTTTGTGCTCATTTTGTATCCAGTTGTTGGGGGTTTTCTCCCATTGTAACGTAATATACACACAAGCATACATCCGATCCAGCATTGAAACATAGATCTTTGATCTTTGCGACGTACACGTTGTTTTCTCTCCCGATTAGCATCTTTTCGGCGTTTTGGCATTATCTTCGTAGCGATCCATCTACGTCGTTGTCTTCCCGTTTTACGATCTCTCGCACCAAATCACGGCACGCAAAAATCCATAATCATCATCGCTTTTACTGACCCGTAAGTCCCTGTCTGATCGACAAGACCGTTCAGGGCACCGCGGATTCGTTTTTCCAGCTTAGCCCTCGCGCGGATCCGTGGTTAAAGCTGTGTACACGGAATTTCGGTCGGTATTTCCAGCTGCCGACGTTTTCCGTCGTTACAGTTTTCTGGCGCTAGAAGGAGGGCCTTCAGGCTCCGATCCGAATATTTCGGGTAACCCTGTTTAGAGATCTATACCCTAGGCCGTAGACGTAATACCTCTAGGGAGGTCTAAGGTCAATCGTGTGGTGTAGATCGGTCGCAAAGACGATTTCTTTGAAATCCGGCAGGGTAGAAAGCCTTTTGTGCTGTTTGTCAACCTTTCTTTCATTCAGATTCGACTTTCAGTCATTTTTTCATCGTTGATCCATGGATTCTTACTATTCAAACACAACAGCCACAACCGCCATGACCACTGTCGATCCGGGTGTCGCGCCCGTGAACCCGACGGTGACCATAGGGCCAGCCCCCGGTGCAACCGGTCCTCAGGGACCCTTGCGCCGTTCATTAAGGCTTCAGGGGAAAGATCCTATCTTCACGGTCATAACCCCTGAAGACTACAACTTCATTTGCGTCAAGATCCAAGCGAGGTTGGCTCTCAGCCGAGCCGAGCTTGAGGCAAAACGAAACTTTGAGGCGCTCCATCGAGGGGGTTACGATTTCAAGCCAACGGCCTACGATATAATCCCCTTGATCGAGCACCAAAACGAACTCATCTCCCAGTTGATCATGGCTAGAGGCCAGGCCTCACAACCTGCGGTAGAGCCCGAGCGTGAGGAAGAAGCAGAAGCAGAGGACGAATTTGCGGCCATGTCAGAACATTCGTTCCATACCTTGACGCCTCACACATACGTGAATCTGTTGTTCCCTTTCAACAGAGAAGTGACTTCTCTGGACTTGGCCATGACCATGCAGACGCACATCCCTGTTCCCCCTCAGGCCAATGCGCAGCCGTCTGGGTCGCAACAGGCAAGCGCACAGCCTTCTGGGTTGCAAATGCAGCTGCACCATAACGCGGGGGTGATCCCATCGCAGCATATAATTAACATTTCGACGGTCGGCCCGGCGGCCACCGTCCCCCATTTCATCCCTCACGTGTGGACTCACACTATACCATCAACTCGCCCCGAAGTGTTC
>MNCI01021662.1:213649-227675 GCA_015680685.1 Gnetum montanum
AATCTTCAGCAGCATCCGATCAAACAAGGCGACCTGGTTCTCAAGGCTGTGCGTGAACCAGTAGGCAAGTTCTCTGCAAACTGGGAAGGCCCTTTCTTGGTAACCGACGCATACAGCAACGAAGCGTTTAAATTGGCAGACGTCAACGACACCGAGTTAGCAAATCCTGTGAATCATGTGTACTTAAAGCGGTATTTCATCTAGCGGCATCTACGGTGTTGACAACAGGTATGGCATTGCACGTCCGCCACGACGTAAAACTGGCACTGAACGTCCGCTACGACGTAAAACTGGCACTGCTCGTCCGCCACGACGTAAAACTGGCACTGAACGTCCGCCACGACATAAAACTGGCACTGCGCGTCCGCTACAACGTAAAACTGGCATGCTTTGCATGCGTCTGCCACGATGCTAAACTGGCAAACGGTAACCGTCCGCTACGACGTAAAACTGGCAATGTTGTACAGGTCCACCACGACGAAAAACTGGCACCTTCTGCATGCGTCCGCCACGACGCTAAACTGGCACAGGTAAGTAGCCGTCTGCTGAGACGTAAAACCAGCACAGCTTTGTCTCTGGGTCATGACATAAAACTGACATCCACAGCACGGTCTGCTGAGACCATAAACCAGCCGTACCACCATCCGCTACGACGTAAAACTAGCGCTTCTCGGTCTGCCCGGACTTTAAACTAGGACCATGGTCTGCTGAGACTTAAAACCAGTAACGGCAGTCTCCAGGACTTGAAACTGGGATGTACAGACCGCTACCATGTTCAAGCAAGCGTGATCACTCCTGTACAGTTGCACAGCAGACGGGGTGGGATACTGAAGCAATACCAGCATCGCCACCTCACCGGCATCCTACTGATTCCTCGGTTAAGCAAAGAGGCATCTTACTGATCCCTCGGAGATGCTGCCGCCGCACCCGCTGCAGTGGTAGCACCTCTGAGAGCTTAGCCTCGACAGTCGGAGCTCCGACGAAATCCTTGTCGGCAACGGCCTTGGGAATCCTCGCCAATCATCGCTATCGGACGCCGGCCTCCCAAATTCATCTGGCCGGTTCCCAGTGCAACCAGTTAGCTGCACTGTGTCTGATACCTCTTGGTGAAGATATGCAGCGCCAAATCATCAGGATTGGTGGTTCCGCCCTCGTGACCCGGCTCCTTCTTTTCAGCTCATTTATTTAACATCAGACAGCATTGGTTTCAAGAACATCTTGCCTTCAGTTTAGCAGTAATGGTGTCCTCTATTTTCTTGAGAAGATGTCACCCAAAGGTGCGTCCATTTGAGTGGCGAAGTACAACAGCGTGCTGAAATGGCTGCTCAGGTTTGCTCACCCACTTAGCTTTGCGCATTTCTTCCCGACACGCGTCTAGCCTTAATCTTTGTTTCCTTCTTCCCTACCCAGTCCCATACGCAGCATTCACATACGCAAATCTTCGCTTTTCGTACTCACGCTAGCAGAGACATCGCAAAAGTGATGCGCAATGCTCCTTTTTGCACGCATTCCTGCTACAATTTGTAACAGAGATATCTCAGATTGACGCGCTACGCTCGTCTGAAAGCATTCCTGTTGACATAAATAAACACACCGTTTGCATCTTCCCCGAACCTGTTTCCAGTTACACCCTTCTACCTCTCATACTCGCCAGCCTTCCTTTTACGTAAACAGAGCAACACCTGAGTAGTCATGGATGAACGTTGTTCTTGCTTCTACCAATCCGGTGTTTCGCATTCTTTGTCGACGTTTTTCGGGTAAGCCCTCTAACCGTCAACAAAGAGGGGCCATTGAAACACCGTGAAAATTACGGGTCGGCCTCAGGCGAAGATTCGTAATTTGAGCGAGAACGCGCCTCAAATCTGTCTAAGGACAAGTTTACGCTCCATCACGCACGGCAGCGTAATGAGCGTAATAGGCTCGAAGATAGTTAAAGGCGAATTTTTTCAAAGGACAAGTTTACGCTCTATCACGCACGGCAGCGTAATGAGCGTAATAAGCTCCAGGACAGTTAAAAGCAAAATCCAGAGAAACACGACGGGTTGGCACTTGTTCTCGCAACGCTTAAACAACTGATCTTTACGCGCGTTACGCGGTGATGCGTGTTCGTGCGTAGGTCAGAATGCAAGCACACGCTCATTACGCTTCGTCACGCACAGCTGCGTGATGAGCGTAAGTGACACTTTAATTACACTTCACCGTGCGTAGCTGCGTGGAGAGTGTATGTTACATTTATGCTGCGTCATGCACAGTTGCGTGATGCGCGTAAGCGCGTTGTAGTTACACCTAGGTTGCGTTCATACACGCAACACAACGCGAATGAGCGCAAACGCAGCCGAGACACGCCTATCATGGGCCTGCTCTTTACACGCACAGCATGCAAACGAGCGTGTTGTGCGTAGTCGCAGTTCTACTTAAAAGAATCGCGTCGACAGGATCCGCGACATTCGGGCCCACATCATCAGGGTTGCGCGTGTCGTGGCCTATAAATACCCCGGCTGACATATACAAAAAAAAGAGGAGAGATCCAGGAGGGGGAAATTAGCAGTGGACAAGTTAACAAACCAGAGCACTAGAGCACACATCGCTTTTTGTTGGCAGCAGATCAAGGGGACAACAGCATTTTCTGAGCAAGGGCACACTTATCACCTTGAGCAGAGAAATAAGAACATCCTTTGATAATCGCTGCAAACACCACCCTTTAGCAGAAACAGAACACAGCACGCCTGAGCCCTAACAGCAGATCTGCCCGAAGCAAAGAAGTAGAACGGGAATTGCAGAGTCGTCTCGCCCAGTTAGCAGGTTCTATCGTTCAAAAGATCGACAGACTTCAGAGCTTGACCATTCCTGCACCTGAGCTTTGGGCCTACAAGGTAGATCAGACTTCTGTCTACACAGTTTTCTTGTTGTTTTGTGCTCATTTTGTATCTAGTTGTTGGGGAGTTTTTCTCCCATTGTAGCGTAACATATAAACAAGCATACATCCGATCCAGCATTAAAACATAGATCTTTGATCTTTGCGACGTACACGTTTCTTTTTTTTTTCTTCTCCCGATTAGCATCTTTTCGGCGTTTTGGCGTTATCTCCATAGCGATCCATCTACGTCGTTATCCTCCCGTTTTACGATCTCTCGCACCAAATCACGACATGCAAAAATCCATAATCATCATCGCTTTTACTGACCCGTAAGTTCCTGTCTGATCGACAAGACTGTTCAGGGCACCGCGGATTCGTTTTTCCAGCTTAGCCCTCGCGCGGATCCGTGGTTAAAGCTGTGTACACGGAATTTCGGTCGGTATTTCCAGCTGCCGACGTTTTCCGTCATTACATTAAGGACATGGAAAACACACGTAAGATTGCATGAGGCTAGGCCTGAAGTAACAAACACTCTAATCAAAATATCACTAGGTGAGCATTTGGATCTCCCTCTCCGTTATACTTGATCAGTTGCGATAGTGAAATTCCTTTTGGTAAAGTCAGTGGTGGCACTGAGGAGCTAATTGGATCATCTTGATAGAAGTCCAACACATTGACTTCTTCAGTGTTTGCGGTCTTAAGGAATTTTACCTCATCGATTAATGATTGCATCATTTTTCTAGCATCTTCCCATTCTTGAGCATTAGGTGGATTGGCTGGTTGGTTAGATTGCACATGGTGATAGTTAGATTGTTGTGTGATCTATGGGAAAGATGACTGGAGGGTTGTTGATGGTTGTATTTGGGAGACATTCATAGATGGGATTGCAACGGTTGGTATGTTGTAGTGTGTAGGTTGATGTTGCTGAATGACAGGTGCGGGCCACTGCCTAGTTACAAGTTGTGAGGGAATACCTTGAACTTGTTGAGTTGAAGTAGTGAAGGGTGTTCCTTGGATTTGCACTCGTGGTATGTAATGGGCGGATGTAGAAGCGGGTATCACAGATGGCATCCCAATTATTTGGGGTCAGAAGGTCGCTCCTACATTAACTTGAGAGGGGAGTTTTTGGGATTGTCCTTGTGAGAGGGAGGGTAAAGTGGTAATTAGAGGAATAGCAGGGATGGACATATTAAATTAGGTGTTGGTCGTAGGGAAAGTAGGAATGAGGGTAGGTGCTTCCTGTTGAGAGACAGGTGCTTAAGTGCTTGTAAATGCATGAAGAGACATAGTCTCTCCCGTGAAAGGGTGGAATAATGGTTTTGCATAAGTATGAGGACTGAGAGTGTGATACGAATCCCCATATTTGGATTGAGCCATGAAATCATCTTCTTCGTCTCCGTTTTGAGGCTCTACGGTGGGTTGCCACAAGGTTTGATTCCTTGCCATGAGGAGCTAGGATATGAATTCATGATGGGATTCAAAGAGGGGAATCACATCATACGCTGAAGGGATAAAGTTATGCCCTCCCTTATAGATGAGTTCATAATGTCATTTTACTTTCATTTCCGTGCGATCAATGGGTAGGTTAGCTTGGATCTTTACGTAGATGAAGTTGTATTATTCTGGGATGAGAATTGTATAGGTAGGGTCCTTGCCTTGTAACCTAAGTGATCGACGAGTTGACCCTTGAGAGTTCATCTCTCCAACAGTGACTATGGGTTCAGTTGCGGTCACAGGATTTGAGATTTTGGCATTAAGGTCAAAAATGAGCAATTTTTCTTTGATCTGAGAAGATTCCATATGTGTGACTGGCTTGAGCAAGTTGGGCATATGCAAGCTGAGCTTGGGGAAGTTGAGTATATACAAGCTAAGCTTGAGCAAGCTGGGCAGTGTGTGCAACTATGCAATGTGTGCAACTATAGCATGATAGGCAGCGTGGCTGACAGGGAGCATAATTAATCTTAGTGTCTTCAACGTGACTTATAAGTAGCGTGTGAAAGCTAGCATGACCTAGTAGCATGTGCAAGTCAACATGACCTAGCAGCGTGTGCAAGCCAGCGTGACCTAGCAGCATGTGCAAGTCAACGTGACCTAGTAGTGTGTGCAAGCTAGTGTGACCTAGCAGCATGTGCAAGCCAACATGCCCTAGCAATGTGTGCAAGTGCAACCAGCTTGCAGTGTGACTGACAGGGGTTAATGTGTGTATCTCAACTTGGGCTTTAGTTTTCAGCACTTGATCTATGCGATGTTTAACAGGCAATGTGATCAGTGTTTTGATTAAATAGAAAACAAGTTCAACCCTCCTTCTAGTGCCAATTTTTGTACTGTTCGAAATCGTCGGCGTAAGGCTAGAGGAGAAAAACGAACACCGAAAGATCTCTAGAGAGATACAGTTGACCCTGCCTTCGCATGAGGGCAAGCTAGAAAAACAAAGGCAGAGTGCCTTGGATGGTCTGCACACAGATCAACCAAGGACTTCCTCGAGCGTACGCTATGGCCTGCATTGGGGTTATCGTCACAAAATGTAAAACAAAGAGCGTAATGCAACGAAACATAAATGTAAACAGAATATGCAGAAACGTGCAATAAAATTGGATAACATAGATAATGAACCAAAATAGCACAATGGAAGGGAAAAATGAAACTGTATTGTATTAATTGACAAAATGTGCACCGGTCAAAACGTAGTTGTGAGTCTGGATTGCAAGTCAGATGTTAAGCTCTGATGTGTGGTGTTTGTAGGCACTGGGGATCATGTGTGTCTGGGCTTAGGATTTCTAGTTTTCTTTTCCAAATTTTTCCAACCCCATTTATGTCAATGAATAGGTTATTTATACATTTTGCTAGGCTTAGGAGTAGGATTTGCGAATGAGGTCAATGGCCATGAGATCCATGAAAAACAGATCGTGTGATAGGTGTACATGGGTAGACTACGTTCTAGACCGGATGCACTATATCTTACAATTGCAAGCTGGCTTACACCCATGGGAGCAGCATAAGAGCTTGAAAAGCTCAAAAATGGTGAGGCTTACAATGAAAATTTACAATGAATTCCAAGAGGGATTGACTCCAACTCGCTTGAAACTTCATGGTCCTTTGAATCGACTACTGTAGGACATCGATTTGAGTGGTTAAATGGCTGTTTGAGGTGTCTCTGCTTTACTAGGGCTCCCAGCATGAGTTGATTTGGTTCTGGCATGCCCTCAGCATGTGTCTGAAGTGCTCTAGGCCACTTCTGGTAGCTCAAGCTAGGCTCACACTGTCAGCGTGACCTCAGCATGACCTAAGCATGAGCTGGGCATGAGTAAGCTAGAATGGTTCATTTCACATAAAATTTTGATTTTTGAGACTTGTCTTTCAAGTGTAACTGCTACCTAAGTTTGGGGATGACCTAAAAGCTAAATCTGAGCTTGTTTGTGCCTTGATCTGGGTCATTTTGGCAACTCATGATGGGCTCACACTATCAGCGTGAGCTGGGCGTGACCCCAGCATGACCTCAAAGTGACCAACTGGAAGTGACACATTTTGAGCTAAATTTTGACCTCTGATACCTGTTCTTTGAAGTGTAACTACTACTTGCTCTCTAGGGTGACCTAGATGCTAAATTTGAGTCTATCCTTGTGTTGATTTAAGCCACTTTTGGTAGGTCATGCTGGGCTCACATTGTCAGCGTGACCTCAGCGTGACCAAGCTAGAATGCCGTGTTTCATGCCCAAATTTTGATTTTCTAGAGCCTATGAACAAGTAGAACTATTTCCTATCCTTGGGGGTTGAGTTGATGCTAAAAATTATGCTTGGGACTACTTGATTTGACTTGTTTTTGTTTGGTCAGGCTGGCTCATGCTCCAGCGTGACCTGGGCATGAGTAAACAAATCATGTAATTTTGAGCTTAATTTTCAAGGTTCTGGAGGTCGGAAGTTGCAATGAACATCAAATGTACTCTTGAGTGTCCAACTTGTGAAAACAGATCCAAGGATGGAAGTAAGGAACTCATGAACCCTTGGATGCTGCCATGGGCCAATATTATGCATTGTTACATCATTTCCTCGGCCATGGTTACGCACAATGGGATCAGCTTCACCATCTCGTATATGGGCTTAGGCATGAAACTAGGAGAACCCTTGGAACATATGCCCAAGGGAAATTATCTGAGCTTAGGTCCCATGAGATTCATCGATTGTTGGAGAAAGTATCTAAAGAAGAAGGGGAGCTACGGAAAAGAGAAATTGTGGAAGAATATAACTGAGATCCTTCCCTCCGAAAGAGGGAAGTGAGATTCTGTGATGAGCAGGATGAGTCACCACTTGAAGAGTTGGTAAATAAGAAAACCTTGCTGCTTCAAAAGTTAACAACTAAAGTATTGGCTAAGGTAGATCAAATGTGGGACTCCTTAGACAGTAGATTTGAAATCATCCTTAAAATTGTAGAGGAGTCTAAGGAGCGAGGTAGTGACCATGATCAGAAAAAGAGGAGAAACTTAGACCCTACACGTAACAAGGGTAAGGGAAAAATGACTATCGCCGATGAGGATGTGGATTCCAACACGGATGATGATGGTGGTGTGAGATATGTCAGTATGACCATCCTAAGGGATGTTGCCCAATCATCTCACATCTGCAAGAGTCTGGGGTGTATGCACTCAACCCAATACTTAACAAATGACAAGCACCCCAGAGGTTACCTTATCCTCAAGGTAACCCAAGGTAGTTTTAACAACCCTTAACGTATTATCCAAGTGGAACTTTTCCATAAACTATCGTGCAACACCAGTAGTGGCAATACGCACAGTCATGGGAGATGCCACCACCTAGGCAAAAATACCATTACTAGCAACTGGATCCATATGGTTACTACGTGCAGCAGCCGATTTCTCCAAGTGACTCTGTCAGTCACACAACTCCACAACATCACTACCAAACTCAGGATTATTATAGGACTCATTCCCCTATAGGAAACACACCACGTGCATACCATCCTCTAAATCCATCTGCGACTCTTACTCCAATAGTTCCACTACCACCTGCTCCAGCGATGCAAGGGGAACTCCCCACTCAACCACAGCAATGTAATGCTATGAGGGATGTAAACCTTCAACCCACTGCTGGTTCTGACAATTGTATGAAGAGAAGACCTTTCTTCAGGACCAACAGTCCAAACAAGCTCTCACAATCACAAGCGGTTGAGCCTCGAAACACCTCTCCACCAAATAAGGCTTCGGAGCTCCCTTCAAATCATAAATAGAGCTCAATGTAAACGGTTATGTTAACGCATACCGTTACCGATTGGATCAAGGTGGGCCACCTTCCCTAAAAATTCTCTAATCCTGGAAGCCCCCTAATCTATCTCCAAGTCACTGGGAATGAACCTCATAAGGCTCTTCTGGACTCAGGTTTCGGAGTCAACTTGATATCGCAAGAAATGTATAAAGCCTGGAACCTGCCTCCACTCAAGAACAACAACATTTGCTTAGAGTTAGTTGACCAATCCATCACTATTCCTGTGGGATAGGTTGAGGACATCGTTACCACTGTGTGTGGGTGGTCATACCCAGTTGATTTCCTAGTGATCCAAGTAAACAATGATAAAGGGGACTTCCCAATAGTAATGGGAAGGGCTTGACTGAGTACCATTAACACATTCCTAGGAATCTGTGATCTTTCCTTGTAAATATCTAAGGAAAACTCTTATGGAAAGATCGAGAAGAAGAAAGTTCCATGCATCACATACAGTGACACAGAGGGTGAACACATACAAGAATGTTCAACATTTCTTGTATGCAACCAGTGTGCCCACGAAGTTAACATACAAAAGTTCCTATATGTAGCAACCACACAACAAGAAAACACCTAGTGGTTGATAGCTAATCAAAAGAGCAACTCATCAACATGCATGGAACTAACTGGGGGAACAACTTGCACCCACAATGAAAGCATAGATACCTTGGAGTATGAGCATCGCCAACTTTCACCCCTTAACCTGAAAACATCAGTTGGGAGAAGTTGGACACTTCTAAGAAATTCAAATAAGTGCTCATTATTTTGGATCTCTCCCTTTCAATTCAGTCATGAGGGAGATGGCCACCTATGCTAATCAATTGAGGCCCTCAGTTCATTTTTATGTTTTTGTTTTACACATTTTTGTTTTACATGTTTTTGTTTTATGTATTTTTGTTTTACAAATTTCTTTAACTTTTTTCCTTTTTGTTTTACAATATCATTCATACTTTTTCTTTTATTTGTGAGTATGTGTGTTATCCATGTTGTTAAGTTTGTCACCCAATAAGTGCTCTTGATGGTATGAACTGTATTCAATTGGTTGCTAATGTTTGGTTTTTACCTTTAAGTTATGATGTTGATACTAAGGTATGGTTCTTTTGATATAACAGGTAATGAGTCCACATCATCCGTGCATCCATGAATTTCTATGGTCTCTCATGGCTTGGAAATGTACAGTCCCTTTCTTCAAAATAATAAGAACTATTAACGAATCAATGACTAGGCATTTCTCAAACTAATGAAGGACTTAAGGATTGAAAAGGGTGTGACTTCAAGGGGACTTGATGCATTTGTGTTGGCCATTCTCTTGGGTGTTTGGATGTTTTCTTCTTGAGTTTTCTTACCGTTCTGACGTTACTCCATTATTGGAAAGCTGAGCAAATAAAAATAATAAGTCTTTGCATGGTGTGGTTCTCATGCATAAACATAAAAGAAGAAGAAGTGAGAATTCAAAGCACACCCCTTAGACGAAATAATCACTTGGGCGACAAGAATTGGTTATGGAACTAAAAACATGTTCCCTCTAATTGAGGCCCTTCTTGCTTCCTACTTCCTCCTTTTTCCTCCTTTTCTCGTTTCGTCAGAATGGTGGTAACTCTTTGAGGGAGGCATTCATGTTACTTCAAGTGGATGGACTAGCCGAATGTATTAATGTGAAGTCACTGAATGTGGTTTGTTTGAGGCTAGATTTGGAATGAGATTTACCAAGTCACATTAACCATTAAATACACAAGGGGCTGTACACCACCTTGTTCTTGAGACTCCATTCCATACTCTTCCTCTCAGCCTTCTTTCTCCATCGTTCACCTCATTGCCAGTTGTATCAGTAGTCTATATTTTGGTTGATGCATTGTTTTCTTTTTGGTAAACTCTTGTGGTTAAGACTTTAACTCTTGCTCCCAAATGACATTTTTAGAGCCTACGAACTCTTTGAATGTGGGAATGTTAGGGCATTAAGGGCATGAGCCTACTTTGGGGAGGACCCATTGACATTCCTATTTGGTGCATCAATTAAATTATTTCCCTTAAACATTTTTGCAATCAACTTTATTTTGTTCATTTCCATCCTGACATCCATTTCATCGATGTTACAATTGTATCTTTTTCTCCATCTTTCTTATTCCTTTTCTTGTTCCATTCTATCACTACCAAAGGTTCGCTCTTAGTCATGGGGGTCCTGGCCCAATTTTTTTGATTTTCTCCTAACCCCTACACCTTTGGTAGTCACCAATATTATATCTCCAGAATCTGCAATCAGCCATACCAAAACTCAGCCAATGGACCTTTCACCAAAGCAAGGTATCAACTGCATTGTGATTCATTTACCCTTGCTAATATACGATTGTGTTGTGTGTGCAGATGATAATCATACAACAATGGATTGGATCTAGAGGGAACACTTGGAATGGATTGGTGCTGAAGCAGTTATGCAAGGAACAAGATTGATGGCGTGCTTACGGATGGACAACAATGGGTGAAATCTTAGCATGGGTAACAATAGAATTCTTCTCTCTTCTCTCTCAGCTACCAAATAAGGCTTGATGTCAAATGTGTAAAGTGTTCACTCTTGTGTCGTGAACACTAATTTTTTCATGTATTGTAATGATGATCTGTTCACATGTCATCCCATTTAACACTAGTCTCATCTTGGTCAATAATCCCATACCTTCCCAATATTTTTTAAGGAACTCAAGGACGAGTTTTTATTCAGTCATGGGGGTATGATGGGACGCGATATCACATGGGCCACGATATTGCGTACGTGATATCGCGTCTCGCTGCAAGTTTTATAAATAAGAGGCGGCTTTCCCTTGTTTTCTCCATCTAGATCTAGACCTTAGCCAGACTCTTGCAATTTTAGCATTCTAGAGATAGAATAATTTCCATGTGCCCCAGTAGGAGTCCCAAAGTGAATAGATCTTTATTCGAGCAATTTTTTAACTGAGCACACAATTTTGTACAGCAATAAAGATGAACTTTTGAATAAACCTTGCAACATATGGACTAAGCTAAATAGGACTTTAATTAATGTTCAATGTTAAATGCTTTCTTAAGAAATTAATCTCTCAACCCTCAAGTCCTAATTAAGTGCATTCAATACAACTGCTTCGAGCATGTGCATTACGCTTGGTAATCCCAGTAACGAATAACGTTTGGTAATCCCAGTAGCGTTGCATTGGTTCAGGGTGTGAAACAGCAAGTGGGAACAGATACTGATGCTAGGACAATTAGATCTTAGTTAGTTAGTTACTTAGTCTCTTCACCCTTTTCCTTCTTAGCATAGGAGATAAAACAGAAAAGATATAAAAATCACATGCCTCAAGTTCACTTAACCATACAACCATGACAAATACAAGTGAGCTTGGGAGGACAATGATCGATTAACCTTAAGTGTTCCATAAGGCGTGTAGGCACTTAGTTTGCAGAGTTCAACCAGATCGTGCATGTAACGCTCATATTCGTATGGTTGAGTGTAGGGGTACCTCGCCACTCATCAGGTATAAACTAGATGCTTGATGTGGATAGCTAACAGGTGAAAACCACAATTCATTCAATGTTTTTCACAACCTAATAATAGGGAAAGAAATGGAAATTGATTCAAGTCTACAACTATTGAACTGCAAACCAAGTTCCACAATTTTGAATACAACAAAATTATTAAAATTAATTACAATTACATTAGGCTAGAGCTTCTAGGATGTATTAGATATGTGTATTTAGCAAAAACTGAATTTAAGAATTGTCAATTATGGCACATTAAGCATTGATGCCTGAATGCTAGAGAAGAAAAAAAGGGTCATTAACCAAATCCTTAATGCCAAGGTAGATCCTAAATGTATCAATGAATAAGCAAAAGCCTAACCTCTTTTCGAGTGGTTGTACCAAGGCTCAAACCAATTCATTTAAATATTTGGGAATTGGTAATATAAATATGATACGAGTTGGATATGTAGCTTCTACTTCAATTAAAAAAGCATACATTAGTTATTACATAGAGAATTACTCAATTAAGTGGTAAGACTTAAGAGGCCAAATCAAAATTGTAAATGACTAATCCAACTAAGGGAGTCAAAGCAAAGCAAGTAGGAAAATCATATTTTTAAACAAAATTAAATCAAAACTAAGGAATACAAATTACAAAACACGTATTGGTATTCATATATGCAACCAACTAAATAAATATTTTAAAAAAATATAGTCATATTTCATATTTCAAAAAATGAACATTAAATATGGCATGTTGCAAGTTGATCAACTAGGTTTCTACAACATTTATATTTCAAGAGAACTAACATTAATCTTAATATTATTCCTTGACAATACAAAAATTGATGATAGTTGTTGTTGAAAATAAATCAACAGATATTGGCTCCAACAACTTTATCTAAATATGATGTTAAATATTCCAAATAATCCACATAAGAGCCCAAAAATATATATTTGGAAATTTGATACAAAATGCAAGAAGCTCATGGTCTAGCAAAAAAGAACACAATCATTAGTTCATGTCATTTTCTACCAATATGTTCACTAGTTATAGTGCATTTAAGATACAAGGAGGAAGGTCTAACTGATCCAATAAATTGGACTTATAAATTCCCTAATTTTCCAAATGTTTATAATAATGACAATATTTTCAAGACAACAAGTCACCGCTTAAATAGGAAATAAAGCAACATCCTAAATGCATAATATAATATCATCACCTCGACCCTCAATACTAATCCTGCCAAGTAGGTCTTGAGAGGGTCAGTAGATAAGAGAAAGCCTAGCCTCTTTTCTAGTGGGTGTGCTTAGTAAATGCATAATACAATAATATTATGCATATGGGTGTGTGTACAACTTATCCTTGCAATATTCTCTCTGATCCTTGAGAAATCAATTGCAAGTGATGATAAATTTATTACAACTATAATTTCATTTGATAAGTTATGCTCGACGAGCAATATTAATTGAAAATCTAGAATGTTAAATACTTAAATAACATCTATTCCCATGAGCTAACATCCCAAGTTCACCCCTAGTGGCCTGTGCAGAAAAATAAAACTAATACCGCAAAAGAAACTGTTCAACCCGAATCATATCCAATCGTTGCAGATGTAATTTAAATCACTTCAATTTCAATTTCGCAAATTCAAACAAAGCCCTAGATATCCTAACCCCCTAAGCGATATGTTGGAAGCGTCGAAAACTTCACAGAAGATTATTGAAACCAACACCTAGAGAGAAACCGTTGCAGAAAACCGAAACCCGAAATTTCAGAAATACGGCAGCAGCAGCAAGCATGACTTTCCAGATTTATATTTATTATTTTTTAAAAAAACCAGAAAGTAAGAGTAAATCAAAAGTTTAACCATAACCAGATACAGGAGAAATGAAAACAAACCATGTTGGCGACTCATTTCTCTTCATCTTGGAGTTGAGAATTGATCGCCTATTTTAGCTTCTGGAAGTAAGCACCACTGATCGCCATTTCGCAAACTCTGCTTCAAGAGGTTTCAGAAACGATCCTTATTCAGGTTCTGCAACTAAGAACTTCAAACCACTATCTAACAATGCTATTTTGAGACCGATTGGCTTTGTTCCCAACCCTATTTGTAACAATGTTGCTTCGACATTGTCTGGCACCCCAAGGAATTCACTAAGATCAAATAAATTTGGGGTGAAAGACCTGGGAATACGCCTTTAACAAACAAGCAACCTAAGAGAGAGTGCAAGCAGCAACATAGCTTCTTAATATACATATGGGAATGCATCTCAAGGAGAACAACTAACTCCAAACGAGGACCTTGCAAACAAGCATACAAGCAACCTTGTAGACAACATCAGTGGAAGGGAAAATGATGCATCTACAAAGGGTGGTGCCTCACCCCTAGAACCCTCATGATCTGG
>MNCI01021663.1:4739-20761 GCA_015680685.1 Gnetum montanum
AAGCAATATTAGCAAAAAAAAACTATGTAAAGAATAGAAAAGATAAATGAGAACTTGCATTATTTGGATGTCCATTTGCTGTAAATCTTGAATTCCATGCATTTGTAATTGAATAAAAAAATTCCTTTTCCATACGCATGATGTGAGGATCATTATGGTCAAGCTCATCTACCTTTGGAGCACCTTGTATCCATAGGAAACCATGCACATGTGGAGATTCGCAATGTTACCACTCATATCGTGTCCAATAGTCAACAATGGAACTCATTCATCAAAACTATTTTAAGAAAGGCAATGTGATGACGATGCATGAACTCTGCAACTATATGTGGATTTTCTATGATATTACTTTGCCTCCAATGTTTGAGTTTAGATGAGTTCTTAGGTGGATCTCCTTCCATCAGATTATGCAACTCAGGCTAATAGAGATCTGCCACACTTAGAGTAAAAAATATAGTAGGTGTTCCCAATTGATTCACCATGTCAGTTAGCTTTGCTTTACATTTTCTCCAATAAGATGGTGTATCATGAATGGATGTACCATACCGAATTAAATTATCAACAATGACATGTAATGGAGAATTATTTAATTGTTCTTGTAGTTCTTCAATAGTTATGGGTGCATCAACAATATTTTTAAAAGAAATACAGTGGTAGATTTCATTACCTATCTCCTTCTAATAATATTATAGATATAATACCTACAAATAAATGACACATCATTGCTTAAATGCCATAAAAAATATTATGAATAATGATAATAACAAAAAAATAGAGAATTAATATTTACCTAAATCGCTTGTGATGTTCAAATCTACCATCTTTATAGTGAATAAGATGTTTTGCATATTCAAGAAATTTTACATCTTTAGCTCTATGCTCAAGAAAATCTACTGATTTCTGAGGTTCTTCCCAATTAGATGCTACTCTGTCTTGAGACATAAAAGCTTCTTTTCATGAATCATCTCTACTAGATTCCCTTTGATCTTTAGCTTGACTATTAGATTCATGGAACTTGCCCCAAGCATTGGAATATATGGCAAGTCCACTAGTGAGAAATCTAAACTCATCTAAAAGCCATTGTAGGAAAGGGCTTTTACTTGATGCTCCATGAGTGGTTTCCTTACAATAGGCCCTCAACACATGTTCTAGACAACATCCCATGACATATGGGATAAATGGCCTTGTTACTACTCTCTCTCTAAGAACCATCTTCATCCTCACACTTAAACACTTCACTTGCTTTCTCCACTTAAGTCTTGAATTTAGAAATGATGCAATAGGATAAAACTCACAGTAGTAGTCCTAGAGAGCCCATAAATACCCTTGATGTCACACCCTTTTCATTTCCACTTGGTTATTTACTTCTCAATCCAAGCATAATGATCACAAGTTTATTTTAGTTTTATTGTGAAAAGAATGTCATTATGACCATGGTAAGAACTTCTCATTATTGGAAATGAGTGGATGGATGATGTGGTCTCACTATATATATAATCAGTCCTTTCATGATTTGATAACATAAAATGGTCTTCACCTTATTGGGATTACATATTGCTTTATTCCTTTGCACTTTATTGGTAAAAATATGTACAAGAAAAATGATGAAAAATCATAGAAAATGATAAGAATGGAAAATTAGAGAAAGAATTGAAAAGATACTAAAGAATATAAAATGAGCAATAAATGAGAAAAGTATAAAAGAAATAAAATGGGTATTAATAATGTGAAAAAGTAGTAAGAAAAGTAAAAAGTATAACAAAAAATCATAAACCAAGAACTTAGAAGATAGAAAAGTTGAAAAACACTTATCAATTCATAAGTCAAGATAGGGTATCTCCCACATGACTAAACTCATTGGCGAGTGTTTGGAAAATGGACCCTAAATCCCTAGTAGTATACACTCTAGGTTTCTTATTTATTATCCATGTGACATTGATGATTATCAAATTCTGATCTTTTAGAGATATATATGCTATTGGACTACCTGGTCTTTTCATTTTAGAAAGTCCAACTATATTTATTATGTATTCTTAAATTCAAGAACCAAGTCTCCATGTTTACGACTTTTTGTTGGTGTATGATTATGATTTAGGATATGCTTTTGTAAATTTTGAATTTGGGTCATCTTCTTGGGATAAGAGTTAATAAGTGAGTTAGATGTTTTCATGCATGTTTTGGAAAATTTTATGTTCTCATATTTTGACAACTGGGTGTCTTTTGGTTTAGTGGTTATTGCCTCTTCTTGCACACACCCTTGTTTTTCACATTTATTATGGGCTGGTGTAAGGATCATGTTAACATTCTAAAATTTCAATCTACAACTGCATACTTTTTATCATAAGTAATGCATGAAATTCTCTATGTCTATATGGCTCCTTGCTCATCTTTGTTGGAAATTTCCAAGGATAAGTCTCTCATTCTTAATTTAGCATCAATTGTGATAGGTCATGTTCTCCCCATAATGATAGAAAATTCCCTGTCATCATTCTTCACATCAATCACAAGAAAATATACTAGATAAAACAACCCATTGATAGTGGCCACCATATCTTCTATTCATTCCAAAGAAATGGTGATTGATTGATCTGCAAGCTCTAGTCTTATTTTGTACTTCTTTAGTTGTAGTAGGTTCCATGCCTTGTATGTTTCCTAAGATATCAAGTTAACTCCAACCTGAGTCTAGTAGAGCATTACATGGTGAATTTCCAATAATTTGTAAATAAATTAAAGAATTTCCTAGATCTATTCTTTTCTTAGGAAGATTTCCTTCTTTTATCTAGTCTGATACTATTTTAGTTAGCATGATAGTTATATGTTTTTGACTTAGTTGTTATGGAAGCATAGTATTTGTAGGGGGATTTGTCATAAAGGAACATGCTTGGGTGGAGTCCTTGCTCTACTAGCCTTTTCTAGACTTGTCCTAAAGAAAGAACATTTTCTTGACTTTTCTTTAGTATTGTTAGTATGCTCTTCTCTTTATATATTCATTGCCCTTGTAGCACTCCTCTGTTGTGGTTGTGATGGTAGTTCTCCTTGCATAATTGACAAAAATACTTGTGGTAGAGAATTAGGAGGTTGAGTTGATAAACTAGTTGTTGGTTGATGTGTGTAATAATTATGATTCATTCTTAAAGTAGTGGGCCTATAATACTTTGGTGGATAAAATAGAGAAGAAGCATGGACTAAAGCATTTCCAAGAGAGATTGGACATTGAACATCCATAAGGATCGGGTTACCTATATAGATATTGATACCTTGGAGATGATATTCCACATACTTGTGGTTGTTGCCACTATTTCTTGTATTGCTCTTGTGGTTGAGGATTGACCTTGCCTAGATAGTATGATGATTAGAAGGGTTGTTCAAGATTACCCTATGGGTAAGGTAATTATTTTGACATCAACTTCTTGAAAAATCTTGGATTAAGTGCATATGCCCTAGACTCTTGCAAGCGAACCATAATAGAATAACATTCCTTAGGATGTTCATATTGGTACACTTTGTATCCTTCTTCATCTTCTGAACTAGAGTCTATAATCTCCTCAATTACAGTAACCCTTTCTTTGTGTTTATAATTCTCTCATCCATGATCTCTTCTTTTCTTCTTCTTTTTTATTCTTTTTTAATGCTCGTTCAGTCTTTTCTTCTACTATCTTAAGTGCAGTGAAAATTTGTCATCTACCAAGTCCCACATTTCTCTACCTTCATTGTGCTATCATTAACTAGTTTTTAAATGGGTAGAATCTTCTTTTGAATTAAATCCTCTAAATTTTATTCTTCTTTTCTATTGCACATTCTAACATCTCTTTTTCACATTGCTAAATCTCAATCTATTTCTCAACTGATTCCATTTTCTTCAATTCTCCTTCTTCTTTGGCCACTTGGTCTATCAACCTTAGAATTCGATGGACTATCATTTCTAATAATCTTCCTTGGGAATATTCCCCAAGGGTTTCTCTAGTCTTGTTTTTTAACCCATTAACAATATGCCTTAGTTGTAACAATGTTGCCTTGATGTTGTTTGACACCCCAAGGAATTCACTTAGATCTAATGGATCTAGGGAGAAAGACTTGGGGAGTACACCTTTAACAAGAAAGTAACCCTTGGAAGGGAGAAAGCAACACAAAAAATTCTTAACAAGTGAATGCACCTCCAGGAGAACCTCTAAACTCTGAATGAGGACTTAGCAAACAAGTACACAAACAACCATGTACATCATCAATGGAAGGAGAGATGATGCATCTACAAGGGACACCTCACCTTCTAGACCCCTCATGATCTAGTACAAGGTTCAGCAAGGCATTGCATCAGAACTATCCAATCCTAGCTACCTACATATTTGCAACCACCACAAACTTAGGACCATGTAGTTCTTCAAGTGAGGGTAGTATGAAGAGGACTTAGAAAGGGATGTAACAAGAGGAAGTCCTGCTATTGGCTTCATACCACCAAGTTGGGATGGATTATCTAACACTTGAGTGCCACTCAAGGAAACATTAGAGTGTTCCATGGTCCTCAAACCATGGTAAGAGCCCAGGAGAACCTCTATCCTAAGACATCTCTCACATTAGTTATTTCCTTAACGAAAATCCATGGCCTTGGCATCTATGTAGTAAAGAATAATATTTTCTCATTACTGCATCAAGGGATTCATGTATCCCTTGCTTCCATCCTTGGATTTTTTTTCTTAAATTAGATACTCTTGAGTAAGTTTGATACCTGTCATTAAAAAGCTCTAGCATGGTACTCCATCTTCGAATTGATTCTAGTTCTAAGAATCTATACCAACTCTCTATCTCCTTGATGAGTATTGAGGGAAATAACTTTAATTTCTACTAATCACTTTCAATATTTTGAAGGGCACAAACATCATGAAATGGTTGAAGATGGTTTTACAAATCTACATTATATCCACCTTCAAATTTGAAAATGTTATTAATGTTTAGTCATTCTGATGTCAGTATCCCTTACGTGCTTGGTAGGGATATACATTGCTTCTCTGATGTTAATCATGCTACAAGTAACTAGTAGGGGTTGTTGATGACTATCAGGTTCATAGGCTTAGCTGTAGTGGTGAACACTTCAGTGCTCATAGTGCTCTCTCTTTCTCTTCATGCTTGTTCATGTCTCTTCTTTTTTCATTATCATCCTCTTCTTCATCAAGATGCCTTCTTTGATATTCATATCTTTCATGATCCCTACGTCTTCCCCTATCATAGTCTTTGGATCTTCATTTCCTCTTGTCAGATTCTACTAATGATTGTGAGGAAAAAGAGGAAGTAGTTGAAGAATAGTGCCAATTTGTTTCCTTTTAGTGAATTTTTGATTCATTCTCTTATGGTTTTGTAGAAACTCTAGCTCTTGAGCTTTGTTTATGTTTGGAGTCTTCTACATCTCTCCTAGGTGTTTTCATAAGGGCTTAATGTAGTTGTACCTTGAAAGGTTCTTCTAGATGAATAATGGGCATCTAAGAATGGGATTCATGATTGTGGTGGAGTTTTTCCATTAAAGATGCATAGTCATTGATTTCTTCTATGACAACATTGTGGGTAATTTCTTTCCTTTATTGTTTTCATGTCTTGTCTCCATGGTAGCATTCCTTCTCACTTGTGCTTTCGTGGGTTGATATGGCTTGATCATGTATTTAGTAACATGATACAATTCTTTTGCATGACCCAGATTCAACCTTATTAAGGTTTCTTGTAGCATTCATGGTGCTTAACATTCAAGAAGTAAAATAGATCTGTATAAGCATATGACATTTTGGTTTTCATAGGTGCATTCCAATCTTCTTCATCATGTATTTTGTCATGAATTCTTTGAGTTTCCTTGGGAGGTGATGAATTTTCTTTAAGTGTTGAAGCCATGTTATTCTTGGTGACCGTTTGGGATGTGACTACCAACATTGGGAGCCTCACAATCTTGCGACCTTGGGAAGCCACAGGATCGAAGGTGTTCTTCAAATAGGGTTTAGATGCTTTCTAGTCTTTGGCAACACTAAGTCTCAGATACCTCCAAATAAACTTAGTAGTTATAAAACATACTAGATGTATCTATTTTCTATTGTGAATGTTGAAATGGTTGGGTGATGTATATAATTGTAATAACTATCATAATGTCAAATACTATGAGTTGTTGGAGATTTCTATTTTGCCCAATCACTTAGTCTATACGATCCTTATAATACCTACTTGTAACAAATAAAATTTTTCAAAAACATTTGAGGAAAATTCTACCAATCTACTCCTAATTTCATCCAAAGAGGAAGTTCCACAAGAAACCTAGAAATAAAGCAATATTTAGTGGACTGACAAAGAGAAAGAAAAGAAAGTAGATCTGTATGAAATCTCAAATATTTAAGCAAGATAAATTAACATGAGAAAACACTTTACAATAAAGCTATTCCTAATTTAATAACTATGAATTATCCAAACTTTCATAGCTTAGTGATGAGACGTGATTTGCATAGGCTGCGATATCATGGTTGTTGCGATATCGCATCCCTCGCGATATCACGTACGCGATATCGCGTCTTCCCCTACGATATCGCGTATGCGATATCGTGGTGTGCAATAATATCTATAAATAAGAGGCGGCTCTCCCTTGTTTCCCCATCCTAGGCTAGAAGTAGGGAAACTCTGGCAGTTTGATCACTCCAGAGATAGAATATTTTCCATGTGCCCGTAGTAGAAGTCCTAAAGTGAATGGATCTTTATTCGAGCAACATTGTACCTAAACACAAGTTGTGTACGGAAATAAAGACGAGCTTCTTGGATAAACCTTATAGTGCATGGAATAAGATTTTATTTATGTTATTTATTGCTTTCTTTTAGTAATGTGAAATGAGTACGACTTGATTACGAGCATCTAAGGATGTGTACAGATAGTCAAGGAATGGATGCTCAAGAGTACAACTTGATTATGAGCATTTAAGGATGTGTACGGATAATTAAGGAATGGATGCTTATGAGTACAACTTGATTACGAGTATCTAAGGATGTGTACAGATAGTCAAGGAATTGGCTACTCATTGCACTTAGGCTAGATTAGCTTTCTCAACCCTTTCCTCCTAGTTAAGTGCCTTAGTATGACCACTTCGACCATGTGCGTTACGCGTGGTGATCCCAGAAACGATTAGCATTTGGTAGCCACGGTTACATCGATTTAGGGTGTGTACGGTAAGTGGGAATGGATGCTAACGCTATGTAATTTAGACTTAGTCCATTAATTAGAGTTAGTTAGTTTCTCAACCCTTCACCTTGTTAGCATAGGAGACATAAAACATAAAAAGATATAAAAATCATATACCTTGAACTTACTTACCCATACACCGTGACAACTACAAGTAAGTATGGGAAGACAATGAATGATTAACCCTAAGTGTTCCATGGGGTGTGTAGGCACTTAGTCTATAGAGTTTGACCGGATCATGTGTGCTACGCTCGTTTCATATGGTTGAGTGTAGGGGTACCTCGCCACTCATCATAGGCACTGTTGCCAGGGACTAAGTGTTTGTGCGTTGAATAAAACATAAAGGATATCACTCACATCGTTGGGAGCCTAAACGAACCTTCAGGTTAATCAAGAAAAATTATATAATGGTAATTAGCACACCAATAGATAACAATATCTTCTTCTCACAAGAGCACATCACCTAGGGATAATACAAAGGACAGTCGGCAATCAAAAACACATAACCTGAATCAGCTGGTGCCTCGACAATATAAGTTGACATATACTCATCCCGATGAGTATATCTCCAACTTTACTTTTATTCTCCATCAAGACAAATAGATGTGCTAGAGAGATTTGCAAGGTAACATCATGTTACCTCCAGATCGATCAGTCCCAAACATTCTCTTCCGTGCTTTGGCACAAATTGACATGAAAAATTTATATGCAGAATAAATTGCGGAAGAATTTGATTCAAGGGATTACTATCCCACAAAAGCACAACGTATGAGGGCCTCAAGGTAGGAGAGCCAACATACATTGTTGAAGGAAAAAGAGTTCCCGCACGTCCTAAGTGTAACTAGAGATGGTGAACCACTTATAACTGGTTCGCTATCAAGAGATGTTTCCCCTCTTAACAAAAGTGAGGAAGTAGGATATCAGAACCTATGATCAACAATACACAACCCTGGTTCTGATGCTCGTGAAAACCAACTGTTCACAGAGGGAAAAACAACAAAAGACAAGGATGGGCACTTAGATTGTCATCACGATCAGGGCCAGAGCCATAGAAGGGAAGGTAAGAAACATCTTCGTGGTGATGGTTCTCCTTCTTCTTCCCCTTCTTCACATCACTCACCCTCTCCTTCCACCTCTGGGTGCAATCATGAAGAGCATAACAGAGAGGATAAAAGTAAGAAAAATGAGAAACCTCGACGAGAGAGTCGAGAGAGAGGACAAGGGCATGAACAAAGGGAAAGTAGGGAACAATGAAGACATCACAAGTGTCATGAAAGAGATGATCATGACAAGCTCCTACGTGCAACCCGATGTATGCTTGATATAATGGAGGCAGTAAGAATTCCCACAAGGCGTTTAAAAGATAGTCGGATCAAGCATTTAGACATGAACAAAATCCCATGCTTTGAAAGGGGATACAACGCTGGTCCACAACATCATTTATAGGCTTTCCATGATGCCTATGCCTTAAAAAATATAGAGAACGAGTGGCAGAAACTTAAGTTTTTTTCCATGACACTTATCAAGGAAGTAGAGAGCTGGTACCAGTCCTTAGAACTGGAAACCATCAGGAGGTGGAGTACGATGTTAGAGTTGTTCAATGATAAGTATTAGATGTACTCCAGAGTGTCCAGTTTGCGTAAGCAGATCCAAGGATGGAAGCAAGGTCATCATGAACCCTTGGATGCTGCAATGGCCCACTACTACAAATTGTTACATCATTGCCCAGGCCATGGTTACACATATAGGGATCAACTTCACCACATCGTGGATGGGCTAAGGCATGAGAATTGAGGAACCCTTGGAACTTGTGCCCAAGGGAGACTATCACAACTTAGAGTCCATGAAGTACATCACTTGTTGGAACAAGTAGCAAAAGAAGAAGGTGAGCTATGAAAAAGGGAAAGTGCAGAAGAATACAATCATGGTCCCTCTCGTCAAAAGAAGGGAGTGAAATTTTGCGATGAAGAGGATGAGTCACCAATCGAAGAGTTGGTGAACCGAAAGACCTTGCCAATTCAAAAATTAACAACTAAAGTATTGGCTAAGGTAGACCAATTGTGGGATTCCTTAGACTCTAGACTTGAAAGTGTCTTGAAAATTGTAGAGGAGTCTAAAGAGGAACGAAGTAGTGAAAAAGGTAAGATAAAGTGGAGATATTTAGGCCCTGCACATAACAAGGGTAAGGGGAAAATTACTATCTTTGATGAGGTTGTGGAATCAGACACAAACAATGATGGTGGATGTGAGATCTGCTACTATGACCATCCTAAGGGATGTTGTCCAATTATCTCACATTTACAAGAGTCTGGGGTGTATGCGCTTAATCCAAGACTCAAACAATGGCAAACACCCCGAAGGTTACCTTATCTATAGGGTAACCCAAGGTAGTTCCACCAACCCTTAACGTATTATTCAAGTGGAACTCCACCACAGCCCATCGGGCAGCATCAGTAGTGGCAATACCCATAGTCATGGGGGATGCCACTGCCAAAACAATAGTACCCTTACCGATAGCCTGATCCATATGGTTATTATGTGTAGCAGCTGATTTCTCCAAGTGACTCTATGGGTCACACAACTCCCCAACGTCACTACCAAGTTCAGGAGTACTTTAGGAGGACTCCTTCTCCTCCGGGAGACGCTCCATACCCACACCATCCTCCTAATCCATCCGCACCTCTTCCACCTGTACTTCCCGCAACACCTCTTGTTCCAAAAATGCAAGGGGAACTTTCTACTCAACCGTAGCAATGGCACACTACGAGAGCAGTAAATATTCAACCTGCTGCTGGTTCTGACAACTGTAAAAAGAGAAGACATTTTTTTAGAACTAGAAGCCCAGACAAGCTCTCACAACAATAAGCGGTTGAGTCTGGGCACGCCTCTCCAACACATAAAGCTTTGGTGCACCCTTCAGTCCAACAAAGCTTAGTGCATACAGTTATGTTAACACATACCGTAACCGATTGGATCAAGGTAGGCCACCTTCCAAGAAACTGACTGACCCTGGGAGTCCCTTAATTTACCTCATAAGGCTCTTCTTGACTCAAGTTCTAGAGTCAGCTTAATTTCATAAGAGATGTATCATGCCTGGAACCTGCCCCGACTTAAGAAGAGAAAAATTCAACTAGAGCTGGTAGACCTGTCCATCACCATTCCCTTGGGATTGGTGGAGGACATCATTACCACTGTGTGTGGTTGGTCCTACCCAGATGATTTTTTGGTGATTGAAGTTAACAACAACGAAGGGGACTTCCCAATTATAATGGGAAGGACATGGCTAAGTACAGTAGACGCATGCCTAGGAATTTGTGATCTTTCCTAGGAAATATCTAAGGTAAAAATTTACAGAAAGATCTAGAAGAGGAAATTTCCATGCATCACATACAGTGATTCATCAGGTGATGACATGGAGGGATGCTCATCTCCTCCATGTAATAGGTGTGCCCTTGAAAATGTAAGACAAAGATGCCTGTATGTAGCAACCACACAACAAGTAGTAGACACCCCGTGGTTGACAGCTACTCGAAGGAGCAACCAAATATGCATGGAATGAACTAAGGAAACAAACCATGCCAACAACGAAGGCATAGATATGTTGGAATATGAGCATCGCCAACTTCCACCCCTTAACCTAAGATCATCAATTGGGAGGAGTTGGACACTTCTTGGAAATTCAAACAGGTGCTCATTATTTTGGATCTCTCCCTTTCCACTCAGTCATGAGGGAGACGGACACCTATGCTAATCATATGGGGCCCTCAGTTCTTTTAAGTTTTTGTTTTACACATTTTTTTACAATGTTTTTGTTTTACAAGTTTTTGTTTTACAACGTTTTTGTTTTACATGTTTTTTTCTTACACATTTTTGTTTTACAAATTTCTTTAACTTTTCTTGTTTTTGTTTTACATCATCATTATACTTTTTCATTTTGTGTGTGTACATGTGTGTGTGATCCACCTTGTAAGTTTTTCACCCAATAAGTGTTCTGTATGATGGTATGAACTGTTTTCATCTTGATTGCTAATGTTTGATTTTTTTTCTTTTATGTCACAATGTTGATACTAAGGTATGTTTCTTTTGATATGGCAGGCAATGAGATCACTTCATCCATCTATCCACCAATTTCTATGGTCTCTCTCAGCTTGGAAATGTATAGTCCCTTCTAAATAAGAACTCTAACGAATTAGTGACTGGGCATTTCTCAAACTAAGGAAGGACTCAAGGATTGAAAAGAGTGTGACTTCAAGGGAACTTGATGCTTTTGTATTGGTCGTTCCCTTGGGTGCTTGGATGTTTTCTTCTTGAGTTTTCTTACTGTTCTGATGTTACCCAATTATTGGAAATTGAGACAATAAAAATAACAAAGTATTTGCATGGTGTGGTTTTCACGCATAAAAATACAAAACACAAAAATAAAAAAAATAGAGAATAAAGAAGAAAAAAAAAGAGTGTGAGAATTCAAAGCACACCCCTTAGATGAAATAATTCTTTGGGCTACAAGCACTGGTTATGAAACTAAAAATGTTCCCTCTAACTAAGGCCCTTCTCACTTCCCATTCTCTCCTTGTTTTTTCGGAATGGTGGCAACTCTTGGGGAAGGCATTCTTGTTACCCAAGTGGATGGATTGGCCAAATGAATTGATGTGAAGCCATTGGATGTGGTTGGTTTGAGGATGGAGTTGGAATGAGGCTTGCCAAGTCACATTAATCATGAAATACACAAGGGGATGTACACCACCTTGTTCTTGGGATTCCATTCCATTCTATTCTCTCCATCCTTCTCTCCATTCTTCACCTCATTGCCAATTGTATCCTTAGTGTATATATTTTGGTAGATGAATTGTTTTATTTTTGGTAAATTCTTGTGGTTACAACTTTAACTCTTGTTCCAAATAACATTCTTACCGCCTATGGACTCTTTGAATGTGGTTTTGTCAGGGCATTAAGGGCATGAGCCTACTTTGGGGAGGACCCACTGACATTCCTCTTTGGTGCAAGTTAACTTCTTTTCCCTAACATTTTTGCAATTAATTTTCTTTTGTTCATTTCCATCTTGACATCCATTTCATCGATCTTTCTTACTCCTTTTCTTTCTCCATTCTAACACTATCGAAGGTTCATGATTAGTCATGGGGGTACGGGGCCTGATTTTTTCAATTTTCTCTTAGCCCAAAATTTTTTCAATTCTTTCCTAACCCCTACACCTTCACTAGTTATCATTAATATATCTCCAGACCCATATCAGCCATACCACAACCTAGCTAATGGACTTACACCGAAGTAAGGTATTAATTACATGATAATTCATTTACCCTTGCTAATATATGAATTGTGTTGTATGTGTAGATGGAAATCATACCACAATAGATTGGATCTGGAGCAAACACTTGGAATGTAGCAGTGCTGGAAGCAGCTATTCAAGGAGCAAGATCGATAATGCGCTTACCAATGGACAACAAAAGGCGCAATCTTGGCATTGACAGTAGCAACACTTCTTTCTCTCTCTCTTTCTCTCAAGCTGCCAAATGAGGCCTGATGTCAATGTAATAAGGTGTTCACCCTTGTTGTCATGAATACCAATTTTTTCAAGTCTTGTAATGATGATCCGTTCACATGTCATCCCATTAGTTCCATTCCCTTCAATAATCCCATACCTTCCCAATATTTTCTAAAGAACTCGAGGACGAGTTTTCATTCAGTCATGGGGGTATGATGAGATGTGATTTGCATCCCTCACAATATCGCATACGCGATATCATGTCTTCCCCTGTGATATTGTGTACGTGATATCGCAGTGCACCGCAATATCTATAAATAAGAGGCAACTCTCCCTTGTTTCCCCATCCTAGATATCGCAGGGGAAGACACGATATCTATAAATAAGAGGCGACTCTCCCTTCTTTCCCCATCCTGGGCTAGAAGTAGAGAAACTTTGGCAGTTTGATCACTCCAGAGATAGAATATTTTCCATGTGCCCACAGTAGGAGTCCTAAGGTGAACGGATCTTTATTTGAGCAACATTGTACCTGAACACAAGTTGTGTACGACAATAAAGACGAGCTTCTTGGATAAACCTTGCAATGCATGGAATAGGATTTTATTTATGTTATTTATTACTTTCTTTTAGTAATGCGGAATGAGTACGACTTGATTACAAGCATCTAAGGATGTGTACGGATAGTCAAGGAACAGATGCTCATGAGTACGACTTGATTATGAGCATTTAAGGATGTGTACGGATAATCAAGGAATGGATGCTCATGAGTACAACTTGATTATGAGCATCTAAGGATGTGTACGAATAGTCAAGGAATCAGCTGCTCATTGCACTTAGGCTAGATTAGCTTTCTCAATCCTTTCCTCCTAGTTAAGTGTCTCAGTACGACCACTTCGAGCACGTGTGTTACGCATGGTGATCCCAGCAACGATTAGCGTTTAGTAGCCACAGTTGCATCGGTTCAGGGTGTGTACGGTAAGTGGGAACGGATGCTGACGCTAGGTAATTTAGACTTAGTCCATTAGTTAAAGTTAGTTTCTCAACCCTTCACCTTGTTAGCATAGGAGACATAAAACATAAAAAGATATAAAAATCATATACCTCATACTTACTTAACCATACACCGTGACAACTACAAGTAAGTTTTGGAAGACAACGAATGATTAACCCTAAGTGTTCCATAGGGCGTGTAGGCACTTAGTCTGCGGAGTTTGACTGGATCGCGCGTGCTATGCTCATTTCGTATGTTTGAGTGTAGGGGTATCTTGCCACTCATCACTTAGCAAGAAATTTCATAAAGAAAATCTTATTATACTACCAAAAGTTACTACATAAACTACAAAGTACAAGTCTCTATTTTTGCTCATTAATAGTTGTGAAAGATTGTATTTAAGAAAGATTTCAAAAAATTTAACAATTTCTTGATTGAAATACCAAGGTAATAAAATTTAAAAATAAAGAAGCTGTTATAGTCCCATCAAAGTATCAAAGATTTTCCTAGATTCTTTATGCTCAAAATAGGAAATATCATTAAGACATTACTATTAAATTGCTCTTCTATGGAAAATATTAATATGAGCCTAATATTATGCAAAAACAGAGCTATAAAAGTAACCTAGGACAAATCCCAAAATTAAATGCCAAGCATGATACTCTCTAAACCATTAGCTAAGCAACTAAAACAAAATAAGAAGAAATGAACTTGCAAGATTTAAACAAAGTAGTTGAATTGATGTCTTCAACAAACCATCTTACAAGTAATCTTCAATTGTCTTTTTCCCAATCTTCCTCTCTATTTTTATCCTACCCTTAAGTCTTTTTTATAGTAGCTTTGGGTGGTTATGAACATCATGAAAAGTTATGGCTATTACAAATATCTAGGGGGATTAAATCATAACCATCATAGAAGTTATAATACTTTGAAAAATATATGCCATGGTTGGCAAGTGTCTTCTTGGTAATGGAAAGCCAAAAAAAAAAAAATCATGGAGTTTTTAGTTGTAACCATAATAGGAAGTTACAACTTTCATGGAATCCCATAGAAAATAAAATAGTACTTTTCAAGTATCCCATTGGATAATAATACCTTTTCTTAAAACAAAACAATAGCTATAACTTTTCTTACCTATATATTCTATAGTTTCCACATATGGTTGAATTAGCAACCCTAAGTGCTAGCATATTTTTCTTTGTTTAATATCCATCCACTTGTTTCTCGAGTTGATTTTAGCATGACATTTGTCCAAAAACTTTGATTTTTTTTTGTTTTTGTTTGTGTAGGCCTTCAGCATCCATGAATAACATCAAGAAAAACTTTGGGGAATATTGGCGGCAATGATAGTTTCTTTGGTGTAACTGCGTCTCCGTATCTCATGCTTTGCATAGCAGATCCTCCTCTTCAGAAATTGTGGATGCTTGTTAGCCTTCTAGAAGCTCCACAATGGCTTGAATGCTTAGGTTTCTTAGATTAGAAGCAAGGCCAATGCCACCATCATAGCAAAAGGTTTGTTTCCATGGATTATGGTTAAGATTTTGTCCTTGCAATGAGGAAGAAAACTCTAGCTCCATTCCCTAGTCATGGTTTTGTCCCATTCTTGCCATTTTCTGAAGGATTTTCATAGAGTGAATGTGGTAGAGGTTCTACAACCTTTGTATTGCTGAACTTGCTTGAGCAACATGTGTAGAGGGATTATCATTGATGTTGTAGTTTTTGATGATGTTGAGGTTGTGGCATCATCATTGGTAGGGGAACTCCTATGGAAATTGCACTTTGCTTCCAATTGTTAAAATTTTTGTACTTGCTTGTATATATTATTATTATATTTTATTTTGTATTTTTTTCCTTTGCTCTATTTGATTTTTTTTAATGTCAATTGTAATTGATTTTGAGCCTAAATTTAGGTTTTCTTATATTTGTTTTGTTAATGTGTTAAAATGGAATTAGTTAAAGGTCATGGTTTTCTCTTCTTCTTGAGTTTCTAGTCACCGTAGGGTTTGCACTTACTACTCCAAAAATTCAATACCATAATGTTAATTTTTCTTGACTCTGTAGCTCTTCTAGGTTTTCCTATTCACACTGTAGGTTTGAATGGAAAAATTGGAACACCCACATATATATTTTATATAAATGAATTAGATATTTTGATCTTTGTTTCTTGAACTTTTGAACTTGCAGAACATAATGATATGAATATGTTAGATTCCTTTTTATCCTTTATGATAAAGTCCCTTTTCAAAACCTTCAATTCTTCTCTTTAAACTAAAAATTTAAGCTAAGAAATGTATTATATTATCACATAATTAAAATCTCCTTTTTATGAGTAA